>OY101444.1:3101740-3236740 GCA_956483585.1 Gymnocheta viridis
TATGTTAATTATTTTTTTTTAATTTAATATGCAATATCTTTGCCGCGGCAGTTCTCGAGTGCCACATGTCTTTTTTTATTGGCGTTTTAGTAACGGTCCCAAAAAGAAAAGGCTATAGCCTTTTCTATTAATTAAAAAAAAGTTATGTTAATTATTTTTTTTAATTTAATATGCAATAGCTTTGCCGCGGCAGTTCTCGAGTGCCACATGTCTTTTTTTATTGGCGTTTTAGTAACGGTCCAAAAGAAAAGGCTATAGCCTTTTCTATTAATTAAAAAAAATTATGTTAATTATTTTTTTTAATTTAATATGCAATAGCTTTGCCGCGGCAGTTCTCGAGTGCCACATGTCTTTTTTTATTGGCGTTTTAGTAACGGTCCAAAAAGAAAAGGCTATAGCCTTTTCTATTAATTAAAAAAAATTATGTTAATTATTTTTTTTTAATTTAATATGCAATAGCTTTGCCGCGGCAGTTCTCGAGTGCCACATGTCTTTTTTTATTGGCGTTTTAGTAACGGTCCAAAAAGAAAAGGCTATAGCCTTTTCTATTAATTAAAAAAAATTATGTTAATTATTTTTTTTAATTTAATATGCAATAGCTTTGCCGCGGCAGTTCTCCAGTGCCACATGTCTTTTTTTATTGGCGTTTTAGTAACGGTCCAAAAAGAAAAGGCTATAGCCTTTTCTATTAATTAAAAAAATTATGTTAATTATTTTTTTTTAATTTAATATGCAATAGCTTTGCCGCGGCAGTTCTCGAGTGCCACATGTCTTTTTTTATTGGCGTTTTAGTAACGGTCCAAAAAGAAAAGGCTATAGCCTTTTCTATTAATTAAAAAAAATTATGTTAATTATTTTTTTTAATTTAATATGCAATAGCTTTGCCGCGGCAGTTCTCGAGTGCCACATGTCTTTTTTTATTGGCGTTTTAGTAACGGTCCAAAAAGAAAAGGCTATAGCCTTTTCTATTAATTAAAAAAAATTATGTTAATTATTTTTTTTAATTTAATATGCAATAGCTTTGCCGCGGCAGTTCTCGAGTGCCACATGTCTTTTTTTATTGGCGTTTTAGTAACGGTCCAAAAAGAAAAGGCTATAGCCTTTTCTATTAATTAAAAAAAATTATGTTAATTATTTTTTTTTAATTTAATATGCAATAGCTTTGCCGCGGCAGTTCTCGAGTGCCACATGTCTTTTTTTATTGGCGTTTTAGTAACGATCCAAAAAGAAAAGGCTATAGCCTTTTCTATTAATTAAAAAAAATTATGTTAATTATTTTTTTTTTTAATTTAATATGCAATAGCTTTGCCGCGGCAGTTCTCGAGTGCCACATGTCTTTTTTTATTGGCGTTTTAGTAATGGTCCAAAAAGAAAAGGCTATATATAGCCTTTTCTATTAATTAAAAAAAATTATGTTAATTATTTTTTTTTTAATTTAATATGCAATAGCTTTGCCGCGGCAGTTCTCGAGTGCCACATGTCTTTTTTTATTGGCGTTTTAGTAACGGTCCAAAAAGAAAAGGCTATAGCCTTTTCTATTAATTAAAAAAAATTATGTTAATTATTTTTTTTTTAATTTAATATGCAATATCTTTGCCGCGGCAGTTCTCGAGTGCCACATGTCTTTTTTTATTGGCGTTTTAGTAACGGTCCAAAAAGAAAAGGCTATAGCCTTTTCTATTAATTAAAAAAAATTATGTTAATTATTTTTTTTTAATTTAATATGCAACAGCTTTGCCGCGGCAGTTCTCCAGTGCCACATGTCTTTTTTTATTGGCGTTTTAGTAACGGTCCAAAAAGAAAAGGCTATAGCCTTTTCTATTAATTAAAAAAAATTATTAGGCTATATATAGCCTTTTCTATTAATTAAAAAAAATTATGTTATTTTTTTTTAATTTAATATGCAATAGCTTTGCCGCGGCAGTTCTCGAGTGCCACATGTCTTTTTTTATTGGCGTTTTAGTAATGGTCCAAAAAGAAAAGGCTATAGCCTTTTCTATTAATTAAAAAAAATTATGTTAATTATTTTTTTTTTAATTTAATATGCAATATCTTTGCCGCGGCAGTTCTCGAGTGCCACATGTCTTTTTTTATTGGCGTTTTAGTAACGGTCCAAAAAGAAAAGGCTTTAGCCTTTTCTATTAATTAAAAAAAATTATGTTAATTATTTTTTTTTTTAATTTAATATGCAATATCTTTGCCGCGGCAGTTCTCGAGTGCCACATGTCTTTTTTTATTGGCGTTTTAGTAACGGTCCAAAAAGAAAAGGCTATAGCCTTTTCTATTAATTAAAAAAAATTATGTTAATTATTTTTTTTAATTTAATATGCAATAGCTTTGCCGCGGCAGTTCTCCAGTGCCACATGTCTTTTTTTATTGGCGTTTTAGTAACGGTCCAAAAAGAAAAGGCTATAGCCTTTTCTATTAATTAAAAAAAATTATGTTAATTATTTTTTTTTTAATTTAATATGCAATAGCTTTGCCGCGGCAGTTCTCGAGTGCCACATGTCTTTTTTTATTGGCGTTTTAGTAACGGTCCAAAAAGAAAAGGCTATAGCCTTTTCTATTAATTAAAAAAAATTATGTTAATTATTTTTTTTTAATTTAATATGCAATAGCTTTGCCGCGGCAGTTCTCGAGTGCCACATGTCTTTTTTTATTGGCGTTTTAGTAACGCTCCAAAAAGAAAGGGCTATAGCCTTTTCTATTAATTAAAACAAATTATGTTAATTATTTTTTTTTTAATTTAATATGCAATATCTTTGCCGCGGCAGTTCTCGAGTGCCACATGTCTTTTTTTATTGGCGTTTTAGTAACGGTCCAAAAAGAAAAGGCTATAGCCTTTTCTATTAATTAAAAAAATTATGTTAATTATTTTTTTTTTAATTTAATATGCAATATCTTTGCCGCGGCAGTTCTCGAGTGCCACATGTCTTTTTTTATTGGCGTTTTAGTTACGGTCCAAAAAGAAAAGGCTATAGCCTTTTCTATTAATTAAAAAAAATCATGTTAATTATTTTTTTTTAATTTTAATATACAATAGCTTTGCCGCGGCAGTTCTCGAGTGCCACATGTCTTTTTTTATTGGCGTTTTAGTAACGCTCCAAAAAGAAAAGGCTATAGCCTTTTCTATTAATTAAAAATAATTATGTTAATTATTTTTTTTTTAATTTAATATGCAATATCTTTGCCGCGGCAGTTCTCGAGTGCCACATGTCTTTTTTTATTGGCGTTTTAGTAACGGTCCAAAAAGAAAAGGCTATAATAGCCTTTTCTATTAATTAAAAAAAATTATGTTAATTATTTTTTTTTTAATTTAATATGCAATATCTTTGCCGCGGCAGTTCTCGAGTGCCACATGTCTTTTTTTATGGGCGTTTTAGTAACGGTCCAAAAAGAAAAGGCTATAGCCTTTTCTATTAATTAAAAAAAATTATGTTAATTATTTTTTTTTTAATTTAATATGCAATAGCTTTGCCGCGGCAGTTCTCGAGTGCCACATGTCTTTTTTTATTGGCGTTTTAGTAACGGTCCAAAAAGAAAAGGCTATAGCCTTTTCTATTAATTAAAAAAATTATGTTAATTATTTTTTTTTAATTTAATATGCAATAGCTTTGCCGCGGCAGTTCTCGAGTGCCACATGTCTTTTTTTATTGGCGTTTTAGTAACGGTCCAAAAAGAAAAGGCTATAGCCTTTTCTATTAATTAAAAAAATTATGTTAATTATTTTTTTTTTAATTTAATATGCAATATCTTTGCCGCGGCAGTTCTCGAGTGCCACATGTCTTTTTTTATTGGCGTTTTAGTAACGGTCCAAAAAGAAAAGGCTATAGCCTTTTCTATTAATTAAAAAAAATTATGTTAATTATTTTTTTTTAATTTAATATGCAATAGCTTTGCCGCGGCAGTTCTCAAGTGCCACATGTCTTTTTTTATTGGCGTTTTAGTAACGGTCCAAAAAGAAAAGGCTATAGCCTTTTCTATTAATTAAAAAAAATTATGTTAATTATTTTTTTTTAATTTAATATGCAATAGCTTTGCCGCGGCAGTTCTCAAGTGCCACATGTCTTTTTTTATTGGCGTTTTAGTAACGGTCCAAAAAGAAAAGGCTATAGCCTTTTCTATTAATTAAAAAAATTATGTTAATTATTTTTTTTTTAATTTAATATGCAATATCTTTGCCGCGGCAGTTCTCGAGTGCCACATGTCTTTTTTTATTGGCGTTTTAGTAACGGTCCAAAAAGAAAAGGCTATAGCCTTTTCTATTAATTAAAAAAAATTATGTTAATTATTTTTTTTTAATTTAATATGCAATAGCTTTGCCGCGGCAGTTCTCAAGTGCCACATGTCTTTTTTTATTGGCGTTTTAGTAACGGTCCAAAAAGAAAAGGCTATAGCCTTTTCTATTAATTAAAAAAATTATGTTAATTATTTTTTTTTTAATTTAATATGCAATATCTTTGCCGCGGCAGTTCTCGAGTGCCACATGTCTTTTTTTATTGGCGTTTTAGTAACGGTCCAAAAAGAAAAGGCTATAGCCTTTTCTATTAATTAAAAAAAATTATGTTAATTATTTTTTTTTTAATTTAATATGCAATATCTTTGCCGCGGCAGTTCTCGAGTGCCACATGTCTTTTTTTATTGGCGTTTTAGTAACGGTCCAAAAAGAAAAGGCTATAGCCTTTTCTATTAATTAAAAAAAATTATGTTAATTATTTTTTTTTTAATTTAATATGCAATATCTTTGCCGCGGCAGTTCTCGAGTGCCACATGTCTTTTTTTATTGGCGTTTTAGTAACGGTCCAAAAAGAAAAGGCTATAATAGCCTTTTCTATTAATTAAAAAAATTATGTTAATTATTTTTTTTTTAATTTAATATGCAATATCTTTGCCGCGGCAGTTCTCGAGTGCCACATGTCTTTTTTTATTGGCGTTTTAGTAACGGTCCAAAAAGAAAAGGCTATAGCCTTTTCTAGTAATTAAAAAAAATTATGTTAATTATTTTTTTTTAATTTAATATGCAATATCTTTGCCGCGGCAGTTCTCGAGTGCCACATGTCTTTTTTTATTGGCGTTTTAGTAACGGTCCAAAAAGAAAAGGCTATAGCCTTTTCTATTAATTAAAAAAATTATGTTAATTATTTTTTTTTAATTTAATATGCAATATCTTTGCCGCGGCAGTTCTCGAGTGCCACATGTCTTTTTTTATTGGCGTTTTAGTAACGGTCCAAAAAGAAAAGGCTATAGCCTTTTCTATTAATTAAAAAAAATTATGTTAATTATTTTTTTTTTAATTTAATATGCAATATCTTTGCCGCGGCAGTTCTCGAGTGCCACATGTCTTTTTTTATTGGCGTTTTAGTAACGGTCCAAAAAGAAAAGGCTATAGCCTTTTCTATTAATTAAAAAAAATTATGTTAATTATTTTTTTTTTAATTTAATATGCAATATCTTTGCCGCGGCAGTTCTCGAGTGCCACATGTCTTTTTTTATTGGCGTTTTAGTAACGGTCCAAAAAGAAAAGGCTATAATAGCCTTTTCTATTAATTAAAAAAATTATGTTAATTATTTTTTTTTTAATTTAATATGCAATATCTTTGCCGCGGCAGTTCTCGAGTGCCACATGTCTTTTTTTATTGGCGTTTTAGTAACGGTCCAAAAAGAAAAGGCTATAGCCTTTTCTATTAATTAAAAAAAATTATGTTAATTATTTTTTTTTAATTTAATATGCAATAGCTTTGCCGCGGCAGTTCTCAAGTGCCACATGTCTTTTTTTATTGGCGTTTTAGTAACGGTCCAAAAAGAAAAGGCTATAGCCTTTTCTATTAATTAAAAAAAATTATGTTAATTATTTTTTTTTAATTTAATATGCAATAGCTTTGCCGCGGCAGTTCTCAAGTGCCACATGTCTTTTTTTATTGGCGTTTTAGTAACGGTCCAAAAAGAAAAGGCTATAGCCTTTTCTAGTAATTAAAAAAAATTATGTTATTTTTTTTTTAATTTAATATGCAATATCTTTGCCGCGGCAGTTCTCGAGTGCCACATGTCTTTTTTTATTGGCGTTTTAGTAACGGTCCAAAAAGAAAAGGCTATAGCCTTTTCTATTAATTAAAAAAAATTATGTTAATTATTTTTTTTTAATTTAATATGCAATATCTTTGCCGCGGCAGTTCTCGAGTGCCACATGTCTTTTTTTATTGGCGTTTTAGTAACGGTCCAAAAAGAAAAGGCTATAGCCTTTTCTAGTAATTAAAAAAAATTATGTTATTTTTTTTTTAATTTAATATGCAATAGCTTTGCCGCGGCAGTTCTCGAGTGCCACGTGTCTTTTTTTATTGGCGTTTTAGTAACGGTCCAAAAAGAAAAGGCTATAGCCTTTTCTATTAATTAAAAAAAAATTATGTTAATTATTTTTTTTTAATTTAATATGCAATAGCTTTGCCGCGGCAGTTCTCAAGTGCCACATGTCTTTTTTTATTGGCGTTTTAGTAACGGTCCAAAAAGAAAAGGCTATAGCCTTTTCTATTAATTAAAAAAAATTATGTTAATTATTTTTTTTTAATTTAATATGCAATAGCTTTGCCGCGGCAGTTCTCGAGTGCCACATGTCTTTTTTTATTGGCGTTTTAGTAACGCTCCAAAAAGAAAAGGCTATAGCCTTTTGTCTTTTTTTATTGGCGTTTTAGTAACGCTCCAAAAAGAAAAGTCTATAGCCTTTTGTCTTTTTTTATTGGCGTTTTAGTAACGCTCCAAAAAGAAAAGGCTATTATAGCCTTTAGTTTACACACCCCTCGATAAAAAAAATATTCGTATTTAAATGTGATAAAAATTAATTTGCAAAGTGAACTGCAAAAATGTCCAGCTACATGCATGAATTTCGGACCATGTTTCCAAGATAGAAAAAAACAAATTTACTTCTCACAAAAACTAGCAGAACAAAGAATCGCGGTCAATAGTAGCTTAATGATTTCGAAAAATTAGGTTTTTTTGTTAATTATTGTAAACGATTTTTATGTGTAACTAATCTGAGATCTTTTAGATGTGATAAAATTGTTATCATCCTGTGAAATATAGGTTAACAAGTAAGCTATATTTTTCTTTATCATATATTCACTTTGTTTTATAAATCACCATGACAAAAACCTAGACTAATATCATTAATAATTTTTTTTCGAAGTCGAAACACAGGTCACAATTGTCTTACATTTCTTTCCCGCTTCGCGTTCATTTCGCTTAGCACAATGAAAACACAACATATTCATTCTTAGTTGATTACTATTTGTATATGATTTATAGCCGCAGAATTATTTAAATTAATATACCTTTTGTTCTATGATATATGTATATTTTAATCATTTATGGTGTTTTAAATGTTTTATAATAAATTGTATATAAATACTTTTCTTTTAATATATACTTCTAAAATGTGTGTTTTTTTAATTTCGAATGGTGTTGTTTGTTAAAATATAGAAAAAAAGAGAAACTATTTTTCAGCAAAGTCGTTGTTTACAAATCTATTGTTAACTAAACGTTTCTAACAACTGAAATTCGTATAGAAAAAACTGAAATTTAAAAAAATTTTTGGTATTTTTCATACAAATTTGAAACGTTTGAAATCGTGTCATTTTACAAAACGAGTCCATAGTATGTAAATACGAGTTAAGGCTGTAAAACAAAATTTAATAATTATCATTTAAGAAATTCGTAAAAAAAAATAAAAAGAGTTAAAAAAAATATTTTTCGATTAATTTTGGATTAATTTCGATTTTATATTAAAACATATTTATATAAATTATATTTAAGGAATACTATGTATTATATAATTTATATGAAAATATACATATTTAAATAAATAAATAAATTTATTGGTATTTAAAATTTCAACACAATCTTTATTTTTATATTTGACAAAGTTAAAAATGGCTTTAAAAGGCATTTAATGTTTCAAGCCTCAATTTTGTATGGAATGCGTACATAAATGCACAAATTGTTAAAAGTTTGCCTTGAAATTTATTTATTTAATGCATAAAGATTGTGTTAGGATTTTTGTTTTATAAATAAAATAGAAAATGTATTTATTATTAAAATTAAAATGTAATCCTGTAAATATTTGAAATAAAATATATATAAAAGTAAAAATTAAATACTTAATAAAATATATGCATGTATATGTATATATATATGTATAAAATAATTATAAGTGTTTATAAGAAACTACACATTTATATTAATAGTTCCGAAATTTGATTTGTCTTGGCAATTTTACAAATTAAAATATATTTCTTTGTAAGTTGCCCTATTCAACAGTTTTTTTACTTCTTTGTTTTTAATATGAGATATTTTAATAAATTACAAATTAAAAATAAATTATCGAAATATAATTTTAATCATTTTGAAAATAAAAAGAATACTACAGGTCTTTTAATAAAACAAAAACCCAACAAAGACGACAGCAGCTTTGAACCAGCCAATATTTATTGTAAATTACCCAAATACTCTAATGTACGAAATGTATATACTATGCTATTCAGCTGCTATATTCATTAATGTCATCATTTCCCATAGTCCAATAATGATCAAGAATATCTTCGCTGGTAAAACGTACATCTGGATCGGATTGTAACATATTGGCAATAAGATCACGCACTCCATTACCAATGCCTGACCAATAGGGGTCTGGAAACTCATAAATACCCGATATAATGGCATCAAACAAAGGTTCCTGCTGATTGTCGGGTGAAACAAAGGGTGGAAAGCCACAAAGCAATATGTATAAAATAATACCTGCTGCCCAAACATCGATCTGTATCATAGGCAAAGAATAATGAAATGAAGTTTTACATTGAAAAAAGAAATGAAAAAAATACCTTTAAACCGTAACCTGATTCCATTAATATTTCTGGAGCCACATATGTTGGTGTACCGCAGACAGCAAATAGTGGTTCAGTTACTTCGCAAGCCAAACCAAAGTCAGCCAACTTCAATTCGATGACATTCCCTTTGTCATCCAATTCAACCTTCAAAAAAAAAACTGACGTAAATAAAAATATAGAATAAACACTAAAACGAAATTTACCAATAAATTTTCAGGTTTGATGTCACGATGTACAATACTTATGGAATGTAAATAAGCCATAGCCGAAGCTAAATGTTTAATCATAACACGCGACTGCTCTTCTGAAAAACGTGTTACTCGTGTAATAGCATCAAATAAATCACCACCTAAAAAGAATCGAAATTACTGCTATGACCAATTTCATAAAGTTTTATTGTGTAAAATGTACTCAGTAGAGGAATTCAATAATTGGACCGAAAACTGTTTTACCAGGTTTTGCTCTTAACAAATTAACTTGGGCCAAATTACGGCCTTCGATATCAAATGAAATTACCATACAAATTCAAACAATTTTGTATTGGATTTCGTTCGATATCGAATGCCATAATTTGTCCCCTAGTTTAGAATAATGTATAGTCTCGCATAATTCGCTTAACTTTTTTGCACAAAAATAATTTTTATTTTTTTTTTATACTAAAAACTTTTTTGTAACTTCCGATGTTTAAACAAGGTACGTCAAACCATTTGATGTAATGATATGAAAAACAGGAAGGACGGAATAAGTAGAATACGCTTCGTTTATAACTAAAAATGCTTAATGAAAGAACAAATGCATATTATTTTTGTAAGTATCGTATTCTTTCTTCAATCTTAGTTTAAATAGTAATGATGTTCTAATAAAATCAGCCTAAGTGAATGAAACGATGGCTGATAATATATGCAGTAGTTAAATGAGATTTTTCTATAAACTAGAGTACGCCTAGTGGGCGAAATTCGACCGCCAGTTTAAACGTATACCTATTTTGGTTTCATTAATTTAAAGAGAAAAAACTACCTAATTACCCATTCCCTTCCCCATGGAAAAAACAATAAACAAAATAAAATTGCATACAAGCACGCACATTTATTTTGTTAAGTTTTTGCTTGAAGCTAACAAACACATCCATGCGCAATGAACATGTAAATTTATATTTAATTCTCATATAATTGATTCTCTTTTTCTTTTTCAACTTCACTCATTTGAATAGAAAAAATCTTATTACTTATATACATATGTAGCTACTCTTCAGAACTTTTATTCCTTAAATACTGAACCGATTTAAATACCACATACATAGTACATATATAGTCGGGGCACTAAAGATCAACAATGTTTACCATTTCGAAAAAGAATGAAGAAAATCGGTTGGCAAACAAAGGCGAAAAAGGGATCTAATTTGTCTTTGCCTATTTATGTAATATTTATACATATATATATATATATATAAAACAAACAAAAATTAATATCCGAAACAAGAAACTCATCACTGAAAAGCTTTTCTTTATTTTCAATTAAGTAAAGATTGTAATTGCATTCATAACTTACCACTAACATATTCAAGCACCAAATACATATTTGCTTGCTGATCAACATCCATTATCAAAGAAATAATATGAGAATGAGACAATTTCTTCATAACACGAACTTCATCATCGATGTAATGTTCCTTGCCTTTACATTTACTTTTGTCTATAATTTTTAGAGCATAAGGTAGACCATTTTGTCGGTCTTTACACTTGAGGACAATCGCAAAATTGCCGTCGCCTATTATTTGTCCTAGAATGTAGCGCTCTCGTATAATAGCTGGTAGCTCGGTTGCGTCAATACCGCTATCATTGAGGAGTTTCTCTTCATCGATTGCTGATGAGTCATAGGTTTTCTTACTCTTAACCGGCATTTTAGGTTTCGGGCCCTTACAAGTTGTCCCAGCCGTACGTAAGTTTTTGCGTATGTTTTGCAAAGATTTCTGTTCGTCGGGCTCCAAACGAAAATCGTCTGGATTGTTAACTCGTTCTGTGCCATAGGCAAAGAAGACATCATCGGCGCCAAAAAAGTCACCCAATTGTGTTACCGGTGTGCCGGACAAGGTAAAAACTTTACGTACATAACCCGTATCTAGTTTTACCTTTTGCGTTATAGCCGTTAGCACATGATCAAAGCTGGGGCTATTGCGTTTATTCAACAAAAGACGCATAAGTTTTCGGGGTTTTGTACCATTGCGTATGAGAGTCACTATGCGCGGATGTACGACACTATCACGTTCAGTTAATTTCCCCAAAACTGGGCTGCCATTGCAGTTACCAGTAAAAGCAGTATTGGACGATGCACCATTGCCGACACTTCCAGTATTTGTTGTCCCATTCTTTAAAGGAGATGAGGGTCGATAATATTTTGACAGACGATTTGAGGTCTTGCTCGATATCGATAGATTGGTGAGCGGTTGTGAGGTTGTGTTATATTCAACTTTTTTGAAATTTTCATTATTACAGGAACACACGTAACTTTGACCATCCTCCAATTCTTCCAAGTTGGTAATCTAATATTAACATACAATTTTGTCAAAAGGAAAGTTTTACAAATATTTAATTTATCATCAAACCTTTTTACCACACATGGTATAAATAGTGCGGACAGCACCTGGAATTTTTACATTTTCTTCTAAAAGTCTTGTAAGATCTTCAAATAAACTTTCAAATGATCTATAAAGAATTATTATAGCAATCAAATTATTTAACTTTTATAAAATGGCATATAAATACCTATATCGTTCATTGGAAACTGGAATGGTTATGCCGGGATAAAAACGATCACCATTGCGATAAAATTTTATTCGTCTCGCTTTTCTTGTCGGTGTTCGACTTGAAGAAATTCTCTTTTTTATATTAGCAGCAGTCAATGCAGCACCAGCTATTGCATTAGCGACTGAACCATTAGCTGATTGGCTGCCATTTGTTAAGGCCGCCAAAATGTTGTTATCTTTTAAAGCAATATTATCGCCAACCGCACAAACATTTGTCGATGTTGTGAGGCCTTGTGTAGATGTAGATGAAGCACCACTTAATGAACCATTCGATTTGCAATTTAATTCGGCACCTAAGCTAATACTACCGCTATTCATAGAACTATTTAAGTCAAGATCTTGCAATTCCTTTTCGATTTCTGAATTTGAACTAGTCGGACTATTGCTTCGACTAAGCTGCTGATGATGAGCTGTTAGACTTTCATTTAATTGTATATTTGCTTGCTGTATATGTGCTGGCGGTAATGATGATGGCGTTGTTGAAATTTTATTGCTGAGTGTTTGAGAATTTGTGGCAGACAACGGTGATATCCGAGCATTGTTTAAATGATTATTGACAGTTTGAATCTCCATTCTGAAATTGTATTTTACAAAATTATATTTTAATTATTCAATTATTTTGTACTAAAATTATTATTTTTGATTTTTTCTTAACTAAAAAAGAAATATATGTATATATGTATATATATATATATGTATGTATATACGTATGTATGTATATGTATATAGTTATGGAATAGGAACTAATAATTTAAAGTTAAAAATTGTTACAGAAATTAAAAACATAACAGATTTCTATCAAATGGCAAATTGCGGCATTCGAAGTAGTGTTCTAAATCCAAAAAATAAAAGATACATGTACATATAATTAAACGTTGGCAAAAATTTGTTTTCTAGTAATTGAATAATTATTTATATTTATTTTTCGATAACGATAAATCTCGAACAGAACATTCGATTTTAATGAAATTTGCGGCTATTGATGGTGTAGTTTAAAATTTATTTCAAAACTACATTTTTTCGAACATACGATTCAACCGCTCAAAATTTACAAGAGGTTTACATACTACATACACACCCATACATACAACCAAACATACGGACATTATCGTAAAATTCACTAATCCAGAGTAAAGCTAACAATACTAAAAGTAAAAAACTTAAAAACAAGAAAAAGAGTAAATTGTTTAATTGTTTCAAATCACGCGCATGGACAGTACCTTATTTGAAATTTTTGTATTAAATTTATCTTCTCACACATTATAAAATGTATAATATTAATAATGTAAAAGTTCGGATTTTGGCAGCAGAGAAAGAAATAAAAAAAAGAAAGTACACTGAACATTTTTAAATGTTGTATATAAAAACTAGCCTATATAATATATAATTGAATGGATTAATTAAAAGAAAAATCTTATTTATTTATGAACAGAAATATTGAACTTTTTTGTTATGCATAAGAATTAAAAAAAAATGAATAACAATAATAACCCAAAAAGTAAAGAAACCCAAACACATTTCAAAAGTAAATTTGTGACAATTTTATATATTTTTACGATGGACTTTTGTTAAGTTTGTTTGTTTGCTTTCAGAAAAGCTTAAAACTGGTTTAAAATACATATAAACTAATGATAACAAACAATTTGTTGAAAATAGCACAAATGTTGAAACAAAATACAACTAAAACTTACAACATAGGCTTCAAACAGAATACAAGCTGAAGTAAAAAAACTGTGCAGTAGTAAACGTATGCATTAGTCTGCGTTTAGATGGCTCATGTCTTATTGACATGATTCTTATCAATCATGTCAATGAGACATGCAACCAAACATGCATAGCTTATTTTTGAGCTCACACTTCTACTCTGTTAGCAACCTCTAAGTTGGAATAGAGCTGAACTAGTGCAGAAAAATATGTCTTGTAGTTAGCTCAATCAGTTAGCATTAAAAAAATAATGAAAAATTGTTTCCAAAAACTTACTTTTTACTTTTTAAAACAAAGAATGTCAACATTATGTAGACAATGTATATGTATATAGTTATGTACATGTGTAGATTATATACAAAATATCTATGGGTCTAAGTGATTCAAAAGCATCAAATGTTTTAAGCACGTTTTATTAGTATGCTTGTTGAGGGCTGCATTGTTTACAATAATCGAGGCTTTTGTATGAAGTATAGCAAGAAGCCACAGAAGTTGCAATTATAATACCGGAAATCTATGATGATCAAGTTATCATAATCCGGGTAGAATTTAGGCCCTTTTGAAAACCAGTATAAACATACTTAAATAAATATTGCTAATTTACTTATACAACGTTTAATGTTTTTATTTTACACACACATCAATGAAAAAATTAACTTAGTCACGGTTCATACTATGAAATTTTTCTTTCTGAAATTTATTTTTTAGGTATACGGGGTGAGAAGATTGGGAAGGGGTACACTCTTTCATGTACTTTGAAATTCTCTGGGTTTTGCTATTCGTAACTGTGAAACGGAAAATTGCTGCAGCTTTATTTTTTATTTTCTTTTACTTTTCTTTTTTTTCATTCTGGTGAGATCAAAAATTTGTGCACAAAAAGAGAATGTGAAGATAAACATGCAAAAATCTTGAATTTCATTACAAACAAATTCAATGTTTAGACATTAATGAAAGTTCAAAAGAGAATTAGAGAAAAATTCAGAAAGAAAACTTTCATAGTCTGAACCGGGACTAATATACTTTTCTCATGAGGTAAATAAATAACTCAAGTATTACATTTGTGTACTTATGACGTTGTTTGAGTAAATGAGCGATATTTACTTATAGTAAAAGGCAATACGTAGAGACTTTTGCGAAAGCGGAGATGTAAACATGAAACAGGTAAATATTAACAAAAATTTAAAAGGAAATATTAAAAATTAATGGACGAGTATTAATAAAAAACTTTGTTAGATTTTTGCAAAAAAAAGAACTCATTTGGCTAGTTAACTTATTGCGTTAAAATATAAATTATACTTATACGTATAAATAATTTATTTTCACTTTCTATCCTAATAACGCCTTAAAGTCTATTTTATATTATTATTAGCAAAAGTATAGGAGCGTCAGTTGATTAAACACGCAAAGTTTAAGGAAATTACTTAATGACCTAAAAAAGGTACAGATGCTTGATTTTCAGTTTATTACGAATCAACATTTTCTACAAACCAAACATGTCTGCCACCAAAATCTAAATAAAAACAAATAGGTTACCAACAAAACTAACAAATTACAATATATACAAATATAAGTATAAAAGAACAAGTACAACAATTTCTAATGAATAGTAAATACTATAACTTTAATGTTTATACACATTTAATCATGGAAGTTAAACATTTTGTTCGTTTTTATGCATTTAAGCCAGAGTTTGTTTTACGATTGGTTCCTAAGAAACGCTAAAGCCAAAACGCCTTTATGGAACTATAGACGGCAGGCAGGTGTGGTATTTTTAGTTAAAATACGAATGAAAATACAAAAAAAAATTGTAATAAATAATAGGTAGGTATTTAAATAAAATTAATACCAGAAAATAATATGGAAAACACACATACATACATATGTATGTATGTATGAAATATGTATTTATGTGAAATGATACAGTTTATTATAGACTTAATAAACTGTAGGTGACATGCCGTATAGCCTTAATGATCGAATGTTGAAGATGGGCTTGCCCTTATTTATATATTACTGGATGTAAGAATACGCGTGAAGGCATGATATAATATGTAAGTGAAATGAAAATAACGGAGAATCTACATATCGTTATCTGAAATGCAAAACCGCGTAACTAATAAAACTTCGAAATCATGTTTTCTTATAAAATATTACGTATTCATATACTCGTAATAACACAATATTTAACAAATTAGTTACGTGTTTTTGCACTTCAGCACAGTACTTTATATTATAGAGAAATAGAAAGACCGGAACTGCATTCTGCAGTTAAATTTACTAGAGTAAAACATTAACGAAAAACAAATCAAAAGCAGTTGAGTATGTATGTATGTATGTAAAACAACTCACGCTTTGTAGTGAAAAATCTTATTAAATATAACAAAGATGTAAACTTAACACAAAGCGTGAAAGCCGCTGATATGAAAAACACATTTTGACATTGCTAAATATTTTTTTAGTTTTCGCTCAGTATATACTAGAAATTGACGATAATTCTACATGTGGCCCATATACTAGTGGATAAAGTGCTATATTATTACAGTAAGGGTCGCAGGTCCGATTACTGAGAAGGTGTTTTTGCAGCCAAGAAAAAAAGTATTAAGCAGTTTGTGTTTGTTAAAAATATTGATATGGCTTGAAAGTAAATTTAAATTTAATTTCTTTTGTTGAAAAATCACTGGCTGTTACTGTTACCAAATATATACATAAGTATTAAGTAACAGTTACAGACCAACCTACTAAATTAGCGCGTCAAGCATAACGCTTTCAGCGACAAGTTTTTACACAGAAATGACTTAGTTGAATAAGATCGTCAACGATGTGTCATAAACAGTAATTTTAATTTATCTTATTTAATAGATTGACCTAAAACTAGTTTAATTGCATTTACTTTGTATCAATAACAAATGAAAACAGAAAAAAGTATATTTTTTTAAAGCAAACTTCACTACTTAACGCGCTGTTAAAATCGGATTATCCAATTGCTTTTTAGTTTGCTTCATACATTTTTATGAACATCAGATTTTTTTACAGATAGAAAACGCTTGACGCGCTGATCAAATATCGGCATGTTACTAACATACGTATACATAACATTGCACTAACTGTTGATGTAGTGAGAAGTGGTTTATAACAACAGATAAATTGAGTAGCATAATGTTACTTTTACAGTGAAAGTTTTTACTTTCACAATATCTTTCATGTTAGAACTCAGTAAGAGTTAATAAAAAAATTAAAGGCATCTAGGTACTGTTTTAGTAAAAAGAGTGAAAAACTGTGACCATGGTCACTCTTAAAGGACGTGATTATCCTACATAATCGTATGATTTGTAAAAAATGGCATGTGTGCTATAAAAGTATGATAGTGTGGACGGACTAAAAATGATACTGTGTGACAGATTTTTTGACAAGTCGTGCAATTTGGTAAATCTTATGAAAATTTACAGAAAATTATAGTTTTCGTGCGATCAGCGTAGTATTTATTGTTAAACAGCACCAATGATGATAATATTTGAACTTTTTCTTCATTCGTTAACATTTTATAATCACTTTTTCTATTTTCAAGACAACGAAATTCAAGTATTTTTTATAATAATGGATTTCATGTATATACACAAAATAACAAAGAGATTTTTGTGCATCATTATTGTTGAATAGTGTGGCACCAGACTTATGTAAAATTTTTCTGTGAATGAATCGTGCGATGGTGTAGGATAGTGAATCAGCAGGACCTTTATAAATCACTTTCCATTTGCATTCTTTAAAAATTACTGCATGCTTAACTCTAGTAAATGCACACATACATTCTTAGGCGCATATACTAAGTGATAGTTCAGAAAAATTACAATTTCAAAGTGTAAACTTTTTGTGGCTCCTCGATTTTAAGATACTTTTATGGAACAACATAAATTTAAGTTTTTTTACGGAGTTTTTAATTATAAATTTGGATTTTTTTTTGCTTAAAGAAAGCAAGTTAAAAATAACATGAAATATAACATTTTCGTAAACACTTAATTTATTCATTATACAAATGTATGTATGTATGCACTACGATTATAAACAAATAGAAATGAGTGGAAGAAATTAAGAGTAACAACGTTAATACTCGAAATTATTAAAGAAAAACTTGGCAACCACTTGGCCGACTTTTGTTTTTTATTTTTTAATGTAGATTTCAATTAAAGATAACCAAGCAAGAGAATATAAATTTTGTTTTTTCTTATATGTTATTCTTATTTTTAAGGTAGCACATATTAAATTTATTAATGGTAATTACGCATCTTTAATCTGCTGATAAAAAAAATAGATAAACATTTTTAATTTGACGATTAACTATAAAAATTCGTCTATAAGAGTTTAATATTCAACTTCAATATTTTCGTAAATTAAGATTTAATACATTTTACTACCTGTATGTACATATATGTATATATATTTGACTTATTGACATTAGGGAAATAACAACATTTTTTCACAGAAGCTTGTGCGCAATGACAACTATGACAACGTGAACATGGAGTTGACTTGAACCAAGCAATACCACTCAAATTAAACCTAAAGAAGTTCAACTAATTACGTATAAATATTAATTATTAAAAACGTCGGCAACCGTCAACTCCATGTTTATGTTGTCATAGTTCGTTGAATACTCAACTACAAAATACAAGCACCAAGTAAACATAAATGGAAAATAGCTTGATCTCAGCAGCCGATAGCGCTGGAGAAAGCGAGAGAGTAATAATACAATGAATAATTAATCATCAGAGATGGGAATTTCGTACTAGCCAAAATTGATTTAACTTGTAAAAATGAATAAAAGTAATTGTCGTATTCCAATTAGTTCAATAATAAGATTAAATAGTTGATATTCTTAGTCACTAGTATCCACCGTCAAAAGTAGTAAAATCGAACAAAAACAAACGCCGATAAAATAGGTGTAATAAAAATAAATTGGAGTTTTCAAATAAATTTCTTAAATTAAAAGAAATATGGCTTACGCCATAGCTCAGAAACTAATACCGGAGCAGTCACCAATTGACCCATCAATTTCGGCTTGGCGTTGATTAATAGGAAACCCTATATAGATATGTATGTATATGTATCTATGTATGTATGTACATAATTATACGCCATTAAATATTCATATAGTATTTCTTTATACATGACGAAGAGAACAAGAGCTCATTTACGATACCAATAAAAATAAAAACGTATGGAATCAAAGAGGAGAAAATACGGCTTCATATTTCATTGAACTTTGTTCAGATTTTTAGCTTGTGGAAATCGACCAGTATTTACAACAAATGCTTGGATATGCATTTGTTTTCTTTGCAAAAAAAATAATACAAAGAAAATTAACAATAGAAAACCATTCTTAAAAGCAAAACAGCCTTTTACTCGTATTTTTTTAACAATAAAAATATTTAAAGACACAAATGAAGAAAGAGCACTTTTTCATAGTAGTATTCAAAGTTTCAATAGCTTTTTTCTTTATGCAGGTATGTAGATATGTACATATGTATGTATGATATGCAACATGTAATAGAATATTAGTATGTAACATAATCACTAATAATATAAAATATCAGACATATTTTAAACAGAGAAAATGTTTAATATATTTAATGATAACAGCAGCATGGCATTGGACTTTTAAAATAAAGAAATGCAATTAATAAACACTTTTTTATTTATTATTTTTTTATATTGGATGTCTTAAAAAATAAAGAAATTGGGTTTGAAATCTATTTTAAGGAAAATTTGTCTTAAAATACATTTCAAATACAAATTATTTTTGATCCGCTAGTTGATGTTTTTTTTATAATAGTGTTTCGATTTATGGAGGTTTGACTGTACTTATACAATATCTACAGCCGGTAAAGAAAATTTTTTTATAAGTAAAACAAGTAAAGAGTGTTTGATTGGTATAAATTATAGAAACTGACAGTATATTATGGGCAGTATAATTTCACCTAAGTATGTTGTCGCCATAATTGCAAATAATAGTAATGCCAAAATTAGTATGTATGTAAATGGGAAATGTATGCCGTCATTAACTAATTTGATATGTTTTTCATTGGATTAATTTTTAAGAGAATAAAGGATACAAGTATTTGGTCAAAACACAATTTGGCATAGTAGGTTACAAGAAATGTTGACTAAAACAAAATTTTGCCGCTTGCATAAATTTATTATTTTGGCTGGTATTTTGTTCTTTATATGCACTTATACACATACATATTACTTGTGATAAGACAAAATGCACCAGTACAATAAATTTTTATTTGTCTGGACACAGACAAAGGAATTATTTGAAAAATATGAAGAGTATTTGCAACCAAAGCAAACAATCAAAAGAATCATCGACCAAAAACAACAACTGGAAACATAACAGCAGATACATATGAAAGAAATTTCGTTTCTTGTTTTTTATTACATTTTTTATGGTTAAATAACCACCATGAAATGTCTTAAAAAATTTTTTTTACGAACAAACATCTAATACAAAAAAGGGAATCATCAAATCAATGCTTAACTACCGCAATGCTTGAAGGATAGGTAACACGTACAGGTTGATAAAGATAGAGTCAAATAAATTTTCATGTACATATGTATGCATGTATATATTCTGGCATATGTAAGCATATGAATACATTAAGGATATAACATTTTGTTTAAACAATTTACTAAAAAAATTTCTATCTATGAAAATTCCAAATTTCGCATTTTTCAACATACGATTTCTTAAATGCTATACTGATTCCGAATATAACGCTGACTGTTCTGAAATCTGCAATGGCTTGGCGTTCTGCCGTAATAGCCCAAGTTCTTTCTAAACGCCGATTTTTACCAATTTTCGATTTTTCAAAAAATGTCTATCTATGAAAATTCCAAATTTCGCATTTTTCAACATCGGAAATATATTTAAATTGGGTTTTGGGTTTTAGGAACTTTCCTCCTTAAAAAAATAATCCTTTTATTTCATTATGTGAACTTTTAACTATTAAAAAAATAATTGTGTAAATTTTTAGATTTAAAAAAATTTTTTGATTTTCGAAAAATATCAATTTTTTTTACGAATTTTCTTGTAATTAGTACTCTTCCGAACAAATCTCGACTTACACTTAATTCTGTTAACTTAATAGTCCCTTAGTTAAAGCAATGTTAACTTAACAGCAATGGTACAAACGGAGCTAGCTTCAAACACATGAGTTAGCATACGATTTTTGTCTTTATACGATATGTTGAATTATATGTGGTGCTACATATGTATGCTGAGTCGTATAAACCTTTGTTTGTGAAATTAGTGAGTTTAACAACAATTTTTAATTATTATTCAACTTGTGTATAGGTACTTATAAGTATAATTTTTGCAATAAAATTTATTATATAAATAAAAAATAAAAATAAACATAAATAATGTCGTCAGAGGAAACATCACTAGGTATTGCAAAACCAAGTACAAAATCGAGATAAATTAAGATATAAAGACATTCACGACAGCAGACTACACGGGTACATGGCTACAAATTTCTCTGGCTTTTTCAAAAATTTGAAACTTTTTGCGGGATTTCGGTTTTTTTGGCAATGTGGGTGGGTTACTTTTTCTCTTTTTTACTGTTTCGTCGACTTTTAAATGATATTGAACATTTTTATTTCCCTAATAATTGGGCTTTGGCATGAGGCGCATATGCATTTTTTTGATTTTGACATATGCTGAAAAGCTTGCATACGCCTTTCAACAAGTAACATATCTGTCAGCATACGCAGGACTTGTAACAAAATTTTCAGCTTAAATAAGCTGATTATCTGATATCGTCTAAACTTAGCTTTACACAGAGCAGTACTGTATTTGATAAATAATTCTTGAGTAGAAAACATGAACATTTTCTGTTTTTTATTTTCTGGTGTATTTTTTAAAAACGTAAAATAACTAAATCGAAGATATAGTTACTATCTTTACGTGCATATGTTTTTGTTGTTTAACTTAAAATGCTATGGACCGATAGTTTAAGAGTGTTTAATATGAAAATTTTTGATAGCTATAGAAATATATACACATATGTATATAAAAATAAGCCACGATGATACTACCAACCGGTTCTTATAAAATCACCGTATGTATTTGGTTTTAAATGAACATAGTACAAACAGAATCAATCGGAGGATATACATACATATATTTTAAATGTTTTTTTCTTTAATTAGAAAAGACAGGAAAAGCAAATTTTACGTCTTGCTACGCACGTTTTATTTTGTTGTTGGATTTCAGAAAACAGCCTCAATATTTTACGAACAGGTAGACTTCGCCTAACACCTGCTTCCTTAAACACGGCCTCGGTATAACAAGATTACACCTGCTAACACGGATAGAAATCGGTTTTAACTATAAACAGTTTTTCATTCATGTATGTACATATGTAGTTTTTTAACCTTGACCCGCTTTTAGATCGGCGAACAACATTTAAAAGAGAGCTTGAAAAATGTATTTTACCATACAAAGAACTTTACACAAATCTTTCGAATGATCAAACAAAAATAGCAGAATTTTTTTTAAGGAAAAAAATAAAATATATGTATGAATACATGAATATATGAAGAATACATTTTATTATGATTTTTTTAATGATTTTATGTAGATACAGTCGTATGTAAAATCGAATAAAATATGAAATATGAGGCTGAAATTGTCTTTTTTGGAAATCGTGGAATGTAACCCTTCTTTTTGCACTGGTTTCTTGTATCGTTTAACACAGTTTCGGTTAACACAGTGTCAAATAAGGACTATTATTTTTAATATGTTACATATTTAAAATTTTGAGTAACAGTGATTATATCACAGCTTCGTTCAACCGCTCGTGTTAAAAAAAGACCTTTGATTAAACCCTTGAAATTTAAACGGGTGTGATCAAAAGAAAATACGTTTTTTGAGCTTGTAGAATTTGTAGAAACCCTTTGACCTCCTGTACAATCAAATCAATTTTTTCGTTATTTTTTAATGAGTTTTTGCAATAAACGAGTTATGCCCCTAATATATTTACATATGGACGTATGTACATACATGTGTATTTATGTATGTATGTACGTGGTTTGTATATATTTCTTAATTATCGTAAAAGACGGAGGAGTACTAAGCATAATAAGAACGCAAAGAATGATAAACGATAAAAAAGAAATTGTCACTCTTGGCTTATAAACATTTTCAATGGTCGAGTACAAAACCAAAAGTCAGGGACAAAAAATACTACAGCCGCTGAGTAGCTGAGACAAAATAATAATAATGGTTAAATAAAACGGTAAATTGTGTAAGCTTCTTCTTTTTCTTCTTCTTGTATACAGCATTTGACTGTGTAAACAGAAAAAGATAAGAGAGATAAAGGTGAAAACAACTTTTCAATTATACATACATATGTATGTACATATATACATGCATTATAATATACATACTTATTCTAGTACATTTACATACATACATATAATCTTACATATATCTGACAGTTTCTCTGTGTAATTATAAAAAATTTTTCTACTGATAAATTCATAAATTAACACTCTCGGATAGAACAATTACTATTACAAGAACAATTACTATTTTTATTATATTTTTTGATAGGTACGTATGTATGTATGTATTTACTCGTAGTTCGCTGCCAATATGAAAATTACATTTTATACCTACTTTTGTTACAAAAGTTCCCGCTTGAATTAATATTTAAATATTATACCTACCTACATTTGGACGATATCATGCCTATTAATTTATTTATAAATTAATCATCAATGGATTATTAATTTGCAATGATGTATGGCTGTATTGGTTTAACTAATTATCATTAATTTATAATTCAGCTCCAGTATAGCATAGTATAGTATTAAGTTGACTATTTGATTTTGTGTTGTGATGTACCGATTTTTATTTTATTTATTTATTTATTATTCATATCTTTGTCGTGTAGTCTAGTTTTTATGATAATAAATTCCAAATATCAAATGACAATGCTATAAATAGTAAGTAAAATACTATATTATAAATTTCTAATTGTATAATATAATTTGTGTTAGATCTCAATAAAAACAGCACCCCTGAAGAAGTTTGTAAAAAACAAACGAAACGTTAAAAAAAAAGAGTACAGCCGGAATAAAAATTGTGTAATTTTTATTTTACAAACAAATTTTGGAAACAAATTATTGACCACTAAGGAAAATACTCCTATTGCAACGATACAATTAACATATTGGTCAGAAAATTAAATTTAGAAGCTTTTTATGTTTATGGCCGTCAATTTTGTTTTTATTGTATAAATAAATCACAAAAATAAAAATTGTTTATACCTATTTAATAAATATTAAAGTCCGATTTCGTATCTGAGAAACCTACGAATGTTCGGACTTGGGTTCGGTCTGAAAAAGAGCTTTCGGTCGCACACTAGAAACCACAATGCAATAAATAACAGCAAAGGTACAAAGCATTATAATATTTTAAAACCAATAGCAAAAGAAAGCTAAGTAAAAGTAATTTTAGCAATAATTGCACTGCCAATTGTGCACTGAATCAAAAGCACGTATTTTTGTTCGTTATTAATTAAGTGCATAGTTAAAAAACCAATTTCAGCTGGGTTTAAATTTAAAATACACTTCAGCGTTTAAAGTAGTATGTATATTTTTCTGTAAGAATGAAAACAATAGCAAAACCATTGGCGACTATCGACAAAATTTATTAATTTGCAAAAATTCCCGAGTACATATTTAAAATTTTATGCAAAAAACCTTATAATTTATTATGTACATAAATATGTATGCATGTGTGTATCATTCAATATTTTTCTGAATATCTTAATAGAAGCTTTTGTAGATAATAATGAGTTAAGATTAATCAACTGGGACTAAATAATATAAAACATGCAATTCTCTTCAAGGCTAGTAAGTAGATATCTTACTAAACTACAATATTGATTTTTTTGCTTTTATTTAATACATTTTTTTTCAAAATATGTATTATAAAAAAGAAAGCAGCCTACTTAACACACATACATACATACATATATACATATATAAATACATATCGTTGGCTTAATATAGAAAGGACTTTTCTCGATTTTTTTACTAAGCGCTGTTTTTAATCTTTTCTGACATTACAATTCCAAATAGACAAGAAAAGCTTAGAATCGCAATTTAAAAAAAATCAAGATACGTCCTTTCTATATTAAGCCAACGATATGTGCAAAGTATACACCAACGCATGTTTTTTGTTATATGAAGTGTCATTTTGTTGCGAAGAGTTTCAAATTTCGTATGCACACCTTGTTACGTTTCGTTTTCAGCATCAAATGAGGCGATTTATAATATTTGCACACATACAATGGTTATTCATTCAGTGGAAGCCTCAAAATACATCACAATAAAGAATTCTCCAACACTTAACAATTATATAGTAGGAATTTCCCATTCTTCATTTTTGACCCTTTACACTTAAGGAACTTGTACATCATGAGTCAAATAAAATTTTAAAAAGGCCCCAAATTATTCTCTCATTTCAATGCAAAAGTTTTATTGTTAAATTATTTAGTTTCGATTTGGTGGTTTATATTTAAAAACAAATAATTTTTTAATTTGAATAATTTCACTATGCTAGTCGAAAAATCCCGATAAACGGCGCATCCAGTGGGTGAACCTGATTCGAGTAGGCTGATTTCAGATGTTCTAGCCGTTTTCCTAGGTTAGCTGTGAAAAATTACATATTTACGAATTCATTCATAAATGATTAATAAAAACCGCAATCGCGAAATTCTTAAGATAATTAGACTAAATTCAGTACAATCACCCTTATTGTAATTGGCGTAGTTTCATTACGCTAACTATCATAGTTGCTGTAGAATTTAAAATCTTATGTTACCGTATAAAATTTTCAACCGTAAAATTTTTGTAAAAGAAAAAGTTTTTATGAAACCTGTTGCAAAAAATTTCAAAAACAGTTGCTTTTAAATAATTAATTAAAATTAAAGAATTAATTAAATTGAATTATGGCATGAAAAAAATTCTTAACTTTAAGTTTGCCCAGAGAGTCTTTAAAGTAGTATTTTTCTGAAAGCAAAAAGTCAAAGTGCCGTCGTGTCTTTCGCAGAATTGAAAACTGAAACCTTGATGAAGCGCTTTGAAAATTCCTTTACAAATTTTATTTGTATACTGTTAGCAGACAACAGCTGTATTAATATGTAAAATTACACTGAATAAAATAAAAACTTCAAACAAAAAAGCTCTCCTATATCATAACACATGCTTCTCAAATTACAAAACCTGTGAGGGCTTACACACCGATGACGACAGCATAATGAGAAATAACAGAAGTGCAGCATGCCAGAAAAACACGTCACGCAAGCACAAATTAAAACTATTAAACAAACTTTAAAACAAAGAAAATAACAGCCTGTAAAAGTAAAATAAAAATCATCATAATTTTGCTGTTTAGGCAAAACGTGCTGTGCTGCTAATATTTATAATGTACATACAATTTATTTATTGAATTCTGAATTTTTCACATACATATATACAGTTGTGTTTATAAAAACACAAGCGGCCATGCTTAAAAAAAAATTTTAACTTTTTTATTTGTAGTTTTGATAAGCTAGTTTATATATATTTACATATGTACGTTGGTACCAATGCCAACTCATTAGTATATCTTTATTTATTTATTATTAAACAGTTACAATTTGCAATACAACAAGGCATACCTACATATATACGTATTCACCCTGATTATGTACAAATGTCGAATGTCGAACATCTTTAATGTAGGACAAATCGAAGCTGTCGAAGATTCCACATCGAAATTCATAATCAGAATGATTTCTTTTAATTTAAAGTACTAGAAACAAAAAAATTATATCAATAGAAAAAATATAAAAATTTATATATACATAATACATATGAAAGGTTAGAAAAAAAACAACAATATAATAAAAACAAACTTTTTGGTAAGTGTGCTGTAAAAAAAACTATGTAATTGTAGTAGAAAAAAATAATAGAATAAAATTTAGCAGCACACTTAACTATCAGCTGGGTTGTTACATGACAAAATATAAGGTAGCCCCACTCCTATTATTTTGCACACTGCTGTATATAAATACATATGTACATACGAGTAGTTATAAATTTGTATACATCTTCATTTGTATGCGAGTGAAATTGGCTTATTTGGAGATGATGGCAATACGATGACGCCAACGCTTGTATAAGAAAAAAATATACAAAAACTAATTCTGCAGACTCAAGCTTTTTAAGAAAAGCAGTGTTGCCAAAAGACAAATGAGAAAAAGTGGTAAAATCTTCGACAAGCTCAAAATATGTATATCACCAGATATAGGTACTTATGTACGTATACGTTATATAGTTTTGCATGCTGACTTATACGTATAGTTTAACGTCTAACTGTCGTGTTAAAAAAGCATAAACTAGGGAAAATCACGTTTCGTTGCAAACTGCCGTTGAAAACGTTGTAGACGTTTTAAATCTAAGATATATGCTACGATATGCAACAGCAAAACATATGAAAGTGAGTTTTGCATCAGTTGATGCAGCAGGTGTGCTACACTAAAAACCTTCGTAAACTGGTTATGCAAATTTGCATTACCAAGGGAAACTCTCTCAGAGAGTAAAAAACATCCAAATAAAAATTAATTGGGGAGCCCCTTGGGTGTTTCTGCAGATAAGCCAAAATGGTTTCGAGGTTTGTGTTTGTTCTTAAAAAAAACACAAATATTGTAAAGTAAATTTACTTTTTTATTTAAATTTCAAAATATTGAAAACCATTTTTTTCTTTAAGTTTAAGTTTAATATTAATTGAGCATTTTTTATAATTCTTTTATGAAACCAAAATAAAAATTATTACAATATTAGAAGGGACCAATACTTAAGACTATAATGTAATATCTGAATTTACAAAAAAGTATTCAGCACCAAGCTTGACAGAAAATAGTCAATTAAATGATAAAAGTTATAAAAAGTATGCACGCTCTTGCTCCCGAAGCTTTAATATTTATAGAAAGTTCTAGATATCACTCCAAAATGTTCTTAAAAATAACTTAAAAAACTAAACATAAATCTAGTATTGTAAAATATAAAAAAAAAACAAAACAAATTATAAATATGAGTAGCAGGAGTATCACTATCATAAAAGTCAAAACGAAGTGATGTATTTATATTAAAAGATGGGGGATGTTCATATAACTGATAAGTAATTTACGTTTGACCAATTGAAAAGACTTTGGGAGTCGTAAATTCTGTTCACCAAAACCCTAAGCACAAATTTTTTTAACATGCCACAAACATA
The DNA here is from genome assembly GCA_956483585.1 of Gymnocheta viridis. NCBI lineage: Eukaryota > Metazoa > Arthropoda > Insecta > Diptera > Tachinidae > Gymnocheta > Gymnocheta viridis. Next base: position 3,129,450 of record OY101444.1, read on the forward strand.
TAAACCGACGGGAATGACTTTTGAATGAATAAAGACATTTGAATATCTTTTATTTCGTGATTGGTGCTATTTTCCGATAAAACACCTCAAAACTTTTCTCTCAAAAATCTCAAATTCCTTTAATATAGTAGGAGAAATGCTAAACCGAATTGGAAAAGCATATAAAAAGACTGGTGTTGAAAATAAATGTTTTATAATTAAATACTGGCAAGCTAGTGACAATAATCTACAAAAATTAATAAATGTACGAAAAAGTTGATATTGTTTTATGAAACATCTCAAAAATCAGTTGTTATAAATCTGATGCGTGTTGAAAAAATGCACTTACGTTTTATAGCAAAAATTTATAATTTATATGCAAATATATTTAAAAAATTTTAAAAGTACTCATGCACGAAAAATAAGTGAAAGTAAACAGACCTCTTTTGGAATCACGACGATTTCCAAAAAGAAATTCTAAATAAATATGACTTATTGCTGTTTTTAGTGTTTGTAGATTTTTTTATTCGAGTGCCACAAATCCTCCGATTTAAAAAGCTTTATTGGATCTGCTTTTAAATTTTGGAAACCACGTGATTTAACATCTCATCATTTACAGAACAGCCCTGCTGAAAAAAAAAATTCAAATATTTTTGTTTCATTTAAAATCTTGTTTTTAACAAAGCAAAAATTACGAAAGGTTTTCGTTACTTTCGTAAAATGATAAAACTCTAGCCAGAATATGTTTTTATAATTTGCACGAAAGTTTCGCATTGTCTACAAAAAAGTAACTAAGAGAGTTTTCTTCGTAAAATGTTGCACGAATTATTTTCAGTGTATAGCTGAAAGTCCACAGCACGCGTTGATTCAGAGTTTTTTCATAAAGCAAGTGACAAAACCAAAGCTTGCAACGCTTCTGACGTGTAAAAAGTTGAACAACTTTCTACTTTTACGCGCTTTAATTTATAAAAAAAGCCAGCAAAATTTACTTGAAATTTGATAAGCAAAAACGTGAATAAAGCGTGGTGTGTAACTTCCAGTTTTTAAAGTCAAGTTTCATACGCATAAAACGCGTTGCCGTGTTAACGCGTGCCATGTAACTCCAGCTTATGTGTGTATGTGATTTGGATATCAAATGTAGTTTAAAAACATTTTGCTTAATTTTTTAAAATAAATATTTACATAGATTTTAAATATAAAAAGTTTAATGCAAAATGCTAATACTTTTATCTTACAAATGGAACTTCATAAAGTTGGCTACAATTGGCAACAGTGTTCATTTGCTAAACGTATAACCAACAACAAACACACAGAAGAAAATTTATCATTTATTTAAGAAAATATAAAAAAACTGATGTTTAATGTTGCACTGTGCGCTATGTATGCAAAATAAATATCAACACACATGTATCATATGTATGTTGCATACAAAGCAAAGTATAACCGAGGGTGATTCATTTGAAGACATGTAGTCTAAAACAGTGTGTTAAAAATTATCACTTTTGACTATTCGATACTACTCGATACTTTATCAACACGGGAGTTGATCGATCTACCAATTTGTTATTTAGCAAATTGAATAATGAATTTAAAATATTTCACTAATATATAATAATGAAATGCATTTTCTGTTCCGCCACCCAATTCGTCATTATTATTTATGGAATCTATTGCAGCTTTCATTAACATTTACACATAAATTTATGTCACTGAATTCTATTACAAAAGATTTTGACTGAAGAAAAACAGTTTTATTGTTAACTGTTGTTCATTTTTACGTTTACCCTCGTAATCTTTGTGCACGAGTATGCAAGCACAACTGATTATTGTTGATGGTCGTTCATTGTCGTCCGGCATTTTCAAGAGTCGGTTGCAACAGCATTTAAATATTTTTGCTGTTTCTGTTTCTTTTTTGTTTCTTAGCACCTTTGCATTTTGCAATAAAAACAGTTAAAGTATTTACGTTTGCAGCTGATTATCGAAAAAAAATTATGAGTCATAAAAATTATAGTACATAAAAATATATTACATAAAGTTACCATGTACAGGTCAGTAAGTCCATATACATAAGAACTTATGTGGATAAGTAAATATTTTTTATACAACTTTTATGACTTACTGCCAACCGAAAATTTTATTTTTATTTTCAACAACTGTCGTTAATCATAAGATTATTTCGTAGTATAGTAAAGTTGAGGCAACATCAATACTTTGTGTATATAAATGCTGATGTCCTTTTTATACTGTCTGACTTTTGTGAAAAAAGAAAACAAAGAAATTTTCTTTTTTTATTATGGTTAATAGATAAATTAGCCGATAAAAGCCATTACAGGCTTCTAAACACAAAAATATTTTTAGGAGTCAAAGCTCATTTCCTCTCGCATTTCTGTTGATGAGACACGAACAAAAATTAAAATCAATTTGTTTTTAATAAAGCCATTAATATTTTACTAATATTCAAGATACCTATTCATTTTTGAAAAAATGCGATTATACATTTAAAAATTTAAGGTTTTGTCGCGGCTTTAGATCAGGGTTTCATTTGCATGAGTTACGGAATTGGTCGGGTTTTTATATTTAATCATCTTGAATATTTCTATCAGGACTGCCATAAGAAAAAAAATGTTCTACAAGAATGATCCTTACAGACTACCAGAACCCAATGTGTGTGAAGATAAATTTCGAAATTTATAACCCTAGACAGAAACCATCCGAATTAACAGAGTTCTGTTACAATGATAACATAGCGCTGACAGGCATGGAAAATCCGAAGGCATCTATATATTCCAAATAGAATAATGAAATTTTTTTACCAAATGGACAAAAAGTAGAATTCTATTGTTATTATAAAACCATAAGACATTTAATACAATTATGTATCAAAACTATAATTCTGTTACATATACAAATTTTAATGTTCCAGTCTTTAGGAAACACCTGGGCGAGTAAATATTTATGGAGATCTAGGCGCACGGTAGTGTGCCAGGCCAAGTTCTGACTCCATACAGAAATTATGTTTTCAATCTTTTTTATATAAAAGGCGTTGACCTGCATAATAGGTCTTGACAGGAATGTTTTGTTAAACGTTGCCATACTAAAAATATGCAAAGTATCTGAGGAACATGCTAAAGGTCAGTGGCGGCGCGCATTCAAATTATTGGCGGCTTATTTATTTTTTAATTTCGCCGAGTTTTGCCTGCGTTTAGACGCGTCGTGTCTTATTGACATGATTCTTACTTTTTCTTCTTTGAACTTTCATTGTTGTTTACACAAGTCATATCATGTTGACGACATTTACTTGCAATACCTTCAGGCTTAAAATTACGAATTAGAAAACTAAACATAATGACAGTATATTAATCTGAGTATTCGTTTCTTTTTCTCTCGCCGCTCTCGCCCATAAAGTATAAATCATGTCAATAAGACAGGACGTGTGTAAACGTAGCCTTAGGAAAAATGTAAGTGAAAAGTGTCGGAAACCCTTCATAAATTTGCATAATTCAGCGACGGATGTATTGGTGAACGAACTACCGGCTCCGGGGCACCGTCGGCTCTAAATCAACTGGCTTGTTTCTATTCAAATCATCTTATTTTATTGACAAAATTTACATTTAAGATATTAAAATTTTTTTTATTGGGAAAACTCGCATCAATATTGCTTTTATCATTTTAGAATTGTTTTTTGAAAAACTAAGCTTTAGAGTTAAGAGAAAAATATACAAAATCTTACCTCATTGATTATTTTAAAGTATGCTTGCAGTATTCCTTTGATTTGGCAAAGACGCCAGATAAAAATCAATGAAAACAACAAGCAATAATAATTGTCGCTGTTAGAAATTAATCGTTGTTTTATTTTTTATCTATATGGACAAATACAAAATCATTAAATTAATAAACACAAAATATTTATATTTTTTGGCAACCCTTTTTAATTTTGTTTTTATTTCATGTTTTCCACTCCCTACTTTCAACTACAAATTCGTTAATGTCATAGATTTTTAACTTCGTTATATTTTTCTTTCCTTTTTTCTATATTTTTTAGTAGTCGGCTTTTTGCTACCACCCAACCCATAATGATTTTAAAGCTCGTCTTTTTACGTTTTTATCACATTTCATAATTTTTATACAATTGATTGTGCCATGAAATGAAAATAATTTATTAAATTTCATTATTTGCAGTAAAGAAAAACATTATACACACACACACACACACACACTAAAGCAATATAATGAACACGAAAACACTTGAAAACAATGATTGATAAAATTATTTCATTTGTCAATAAAATATTTATGTGTGATCCACAAGTTTATTAAAAATTTGTGAAGTTACTTTTTTTCTGATCTTCAGGTTAAAATTTCCTTTGAATTATGAAAAAAAAAAGCACATCATTTCTGTTTTTACACGACCACTCGTTCTGCCAGCACTCGTCGCACTGAAAAGATAAAAAGTATATCGTAAAAACAGTGCTACAAAGTCTAATTCTTTCGTTAAATCAATGTCCCAAATATAAAACATATATATCGTTGGACAGTGTTTACACTATAAAAGTACCATTTCTTATATTCAAAAAACATTGATTAATAAATAAAATAAATGCAAGTGTTATTGCTGAAATGTTTTTTTTATGTATGAAAGTATGCACAAACGTATTCCATGACTACATGAAAGTGGGTATTCGTTTATTTTACCATTGCCTCTCTCCTATAAAAACTAATAAACTTATCAACAAGCCATGCAGAATGTAAATTGCGACAAAGTTTTCTTGCAGAAAGTTTCTCTGCATCCTACCACAACTTAAAAGCTAATTTTTTTTAATCTCTTAAGCATTTTGCGGTTGGGAAATCGGCTAAGCGAACAGCACAAAATCGAAAAAAATGAATGCTTGGTGGGTCATCAAGCGTGCTAACATCAAGCCAGCAAGCTTACGTACACACACTTGACAGCTACCATTTTGAACGTGTCTGAGGCCCTTTTGGTAATAAGCTGGGTGGCATTGGCAGCACAGATGAAACTTGAAGAAAATGTCCAACACCTTATAAAACGGAATACATACATATGTATGTATTTGTATGGTGTTTAATAGGTTGACATAAGCCATGATATTGTAAGTATTTCATGAACATGGGTAGACCACGAGACATATGTATATTGCTTATAAGCAAGGCAAATTCATAACAGGTAGACTCGCCTCAATTCGCTTTGAAAAAATCAAATATAAACAAATTTTGACAAACAAAACAGATCAAAATGTATGGAGATGCAAGAGAATTCGCCTTGGCTTATAAGGTACAATTACTTCAGCAGCTGATTAGGATTTGAAAAGTTATAACAAGGCAAGTGCATATATTCTTGAATGTCAAAATAAGCTGGGCTTTCAAGTTCACCTGGTATAAATTCATTTGAGTTATAATTTGTGCAGAATAAAAAGGAAATACAAAATTATTTGATTCGTGCTTGAATTGACAATTTAGGATTTATAGCTAAAACAAAAAGCTATAAGGATAGTTAAAGAACTTGATACATTGAAAACTATCTAGTTTGGATACAGTATTATTTATTAAGACGTGCTTAAAGATATTATGCTGAAAAAATCATTCGCATAAAGTTGTTTAACACTACTCTATTATTATATTAGGCATCTTTGTCACAATTCGAACTATGACCTAATTTAAACTATCCACGTAAATAAAATTTCAATTTTCATTTTCTTCTTTGGGTACTTTTTATGACATTCACACAATTGTGTCGCATTCGTTTTTGACATTATGATATGTACTCATTGCTTTTCGCTTTGTCCCTCTCTCACACTTCTAAAATCTATTAAACTTATCAATTAGAAATTTAAGGTTTGGTAGAATTTAATGAAAATTTTAATTGTAACAGCCGAAATCATGCTACAAGAATACCAGGTATCGCTAATAGCACAGCTTCCTTACTAAATTTGAGAATGGGTGCGTCACACAGACAATAGATTTTGACATAAACCTTGTACGTTTTTACCAACAATATGCGTGTGTCAGTAAATTTTAGAGAGATTATGTATGCGAGACACAGCCAATAGATTTTGACATAAACCTTGTACGTTTCTACCAACAAAATGCGTATTGTAATTTGTTTTAGAATCGCTATTACCTGTGATAATTGTACTATGGGCGAAGTGAATCTCTGTTTCCCTCTGCTTGCTTGGATTACCTTCTATCTAACCCCTCGAACTGATTTATTAGCCCTAAGTAAAACTACGTTTTTTATTTTTTTCGTATATAATAATTGTTTATATATGTATTTCATTTTATTATAATTACTTATATTTTGTATATATTTCGTGGTAATTATCAATATTTTTTGTTTGTTTTATATGCATATAATTTACAATAATTTAGCATTTTTGTATTTACGATTTCAGCAAAATTTTTTAAATTTTCTTTAATATTTTGGTTTATTATGCTGGCAAATTGTTTGCAAACCTAAATAAAATATTAAGCTTCTTTTTTAATTTGAAATAGATCTTCAAAAAACAGCGAAGCTGTTGCATCAAAGTGGGAGATGGATGGATGTTAACAAATTATAAACACAACAAAAATAAAAAGTAATATTAAATTTGTAAAAAGGAGATTTTAAAACCGCGTTTTTTTAAATAATAATAAAATATAACTAATAAAAAATTAACTATACATAAAAACTTAAAATAATTAACAAATTCAATATTCTTATTTTTCATAAATCTTTTTGTTGTTTTTTTTTCTACAAATGCATATTTATATGGTAGTTTTTTTATTTATTTATTATTTTATTTTTTTGGGGTAAATTCTATTATTATAAATAATAAGCTTTAATAGCTGTGAAATTGATTAAAATACAATAGATTGGATAATAGTGCAATAACTAAAACGGCTTGGGTAAAATTTAAATAAAAGCAGAACCTGCACGAATGAGCCTAACGGATGTTTAATAAATTGTTTTTCTCTTCAAATAATTTTACTACAACAATGCGGCGAGATGAGCATTTAAAAAAAATATTTTAGTTTATTAGAACTTTTGCAGTCTTTCAAAATTCATAAAAAATTAACATTTTGATTCACAAGCACGAGCATAACTAGAAGAAAAATTTGCTTTAAAAAGAAAATGGGTCAAATAAGCTTCATATTGCATATTCATTTGAGAAACGTTGAACCCAAACCAGCTAGTTATTCAAACATATAAATAATTTATATTTTAGCTTTGAAAAATAATGTTGGCAATAATATTAATAAGAGTAATTAAATGACATACATATTACAGGCCTTGATTCGTTTTATATTTTGCATGTTTCATTTACCGATAATCTATTTTATTTTATATATGTATATGAAGTGTGAATATTAATTTAATTTTTTTTACTAAAATATTAATGTGAAAGCAAGAGAATGATTATACATTAAATGAAAATAATATTAAATTTTATATCAAACTATTTATTTTTATTTCTAACAAACGAAAGTTTTGCAAGATTTTTTAAAAAGAGTACCAAAAGGTTATGGAAACAGGATGGGTAGTAAAAAAGTACTAATAGTAAGTTGTTAAAAAATAAATTATAATTGCTAAAACAATAACACCGCAGGGCAAATATTGTTTTAGCATTAAATCTTTTGAAGTCCCAGCATTCGCTTTTAATTTCAGTAACGCAATTTCATTACGTAAATCAACGTTTTCTCTTTGCTGTTCATCTAAACGCTCTTTATATGTTATTAACTCCTCCTCGAGTTCTAAGGCGGTTACATTAATAGCATTTAAAATAGGATCCTCTTCTAACTCCAACTCCTTTTCAAGTTGAGCATCGTTTTCCTTGTAGGCTTTTTTTGCTGAATTATTTTGAATATCATTAATTACCTGTTCCAATGCCATCTTGTCATTTTTTAAGACTTCAATGATTTTATTTAAGTTTTCCATTTTTAATTTCACATCATCGCATTCGACTTGCATTATTTCCAACGTATGCTGGGCTTCCAATTCGGTTTGTTGCAGCTTCTTGTTTAATGCTCCCACTTGAGATTGATATTCTTTAAGTTGTTGTTGAGGTAATTTATGATAATTTGTTGTATCGGTGTTTGTCATACAGAGAGAACTATTTACAGGAGATGACAGCGTTACACTTTCAACTTCTGTGTCCGATTCAGTGTTATCTGATTCAGAGGATCGTAATATGGGTTGATTATCAGGTTTCTTTGCTGTTAATCTTGTCGTTTGGAATTGCTTTTTGACTTTAAGTTTTAGTGGTGAATATTTTTCACTTTCTTCATGTTGAACATTTTGTTTTTGACATTTTGGGTCGTCATGTTCTCTCACACTATCACAAATTTCATTGTAAGCTTCTCGTAGCATATTAACACTTGATTTTAATAATATATATTTTTTATTTTCTTTTGAAAGGGTTTCAGCTGGTGCGCATTTTTTCCCATTACTTTTAATAATGAACTCTCCATCAGCACAAGCACCTTCTTTAGCATCATCAGCTTCATCCTCGTCACTACTTTCATCTGCGTTTTCAGATGTTTTTTTAACCTGTACCACATTTTTTTTTTCATTTTTTATTTCTGCTTCAAGTTCTTTAAGACTTTTTTGTACGTTTTTTAATTTACTCGTAAAATTACAAAACAAATTAGTTTCATTCATTGCTGAAGAGGTTTGCATGTGTATAGTTTTGGTATCATTTAACTCTTGCTCAGTTAAAATACCACCGCCCTCAGAATTCTCATCATCATTTTCGTTTTCATTGCAAATGGCTTTGAATATATCGAAAGATCCTTCGTTTTTATTTAAATCGGAGTTTTGTAACCACTTCATAATGGTAGTTTCTTTCACACGTTTTGGTGGTAACTTATGTGTTGAAGCATCCAATGCATTCGCTTTTTTAAGCTTTGATGATATGAAAGCATGCGATTATTTCAACATATAAGTTTTATTTGACTAAATTTTACATGTTTAATAACTTACCTTAGATTTAACATGCTTCTGCTTCTCATCGACCCCATTGAATATATCACCAAATATGGAAGCCAATTGTGGTCTTGTAGTTGGCTTTTTTGTTATTATGGCAAAATTGGCTTCATTATCCTGGCTCTCATCATTGTCCCCCTCTTTAGCCTCTTCTTCTTTAATAGAAATACAGTTATCTTCGTTTCTTTCAACATCGACTTCATCATTTTCATATTCATCGCTGCTATCATCATCGTCTCCCAAATCCATGTCTGCTATTGCAGCATCCAATTTTTCTATTGCTTTTTCTTCATCTTCCAGAAGCTCTGCACGTTTTATTAAAAGTTCTGAAATCTTCTTTTTCAAATCTTCACATTCCAATTCACGTTCACGCAGCTTTTCTGTTAGCTCAGTAATATGCAGCTCTTCGCGTTCCTTTGACTCTCGCTGCTGACGTGCCGCTTCGTCTTTGTACTCGTTGTACTCTGTTTCAAGGCGTAACAAGCGTGTGTTAACATCCTGTAAGGTTTGTTTAGAATTCATAATTTGATCGCGCAACACCGAGCATTCATTATCAGACTGTGTATAGGCTGATTCCATTTTCGCTAGCATTTGCATTGCATCACATCGTTCTTGATAAACTTTACGTAAGGCCTCTTTGGCTGTATGTTGATATGAGTTTTTGTCATCGAGCAATTTTAAAACCTGAAAAAAACACCAAAAAATATTAAAACTATGTTTTAATCATACTTAGTGTCTGTACTTGCCTCATTTCTTAGTATATTTTCAGGCACATTCTTCTCCATAAACTGCAATTTTTTCTCTAACGAGTGTATGCGATGCAATAACTGATCTTCAGTTATCATTGACTGCCAGCATAGAGCAGAATTTTTACGAGTAGCATCTAATACATTTTGTATGTTACATAATTTGGATGTTAAAACTTTTTCACGTTGCGATGTTTCCTGAATATACAGATTTAAGCGATGCAATTCATCATAGCTGATGCGCCCCTCCCCAGAGTACTGGCTACGATGAGCAGATGAATCAATTGATATGGCTTCTCGACCATCGGGCAAGTACAATTTTACACATGCTATGATGCAGCCGTGCACCTCTTTCCGTGAATTCTCCAAAACATCCACGCCAAATTTAACAATGTCGCCGAAATGCAGTTCTGCCTCTTCATCACCCAATTTATTGTCGTTTATAAAAGTGCCATTTGACGATTTTGTATCTTTTACCCAAAATTTTCCATCTGGAGTATACCAAATTACGGCGTGTTTCCGCGATAATACTTTGCAGTCAAAAATAGCATTATTCTCGGACGCTTTGCTCTTTGCTATCAAGCGACCTACCATACACTCCACATTGGGTGTTAAGCTAATGGTACGCGCTTGAAAGGGATGCGAGTTGCCCTCACAGATCAAAACTATTTTTGCTTGACCATTATTATCGTACGTTACTGCAGGTACTGAAGTTATTGATGTCGTGCCTTCCAAAAGATTACTATCACTTTTGTTTTGATTAGTCGTATCTAACATGTTCAATGATTGATTCATTTGTTTGGCAGTTATTATGGTTGCGGTTGTTGTTGTGGTTTTTTGCAGTCCTGACACATTTGCCGTTAATGCCAATTGGCTAAGAAAATTTGGCTGCAAACCGGCTGGTGCCACCGAAATGTTAGCATTGTTGGCATTATTGGTTACATTCAAAGCTGATTGTAATGCACTACTCAGGGTGTGCGGCATTATAGGACAGCTAAGTGGCAACTGTTGATGTTGTTGTTGTGTAATTATATTTTGTGCCTCATTATTCTGTTGTGTTTTCGCAGTTATTGCGGATGCTGTAAGAGTATTATTATTGGAAGTATGATACGAATTTGATTCATCAATATCTTTATTTCTCCCCGCATAATGATTATTAATAAAAGTTTGCTGATGCGACTCCTCTTCTTCCTTTTCCTCCTTCAACGGAGATTCCTTATCGTTTTCAGCCATTATTTTTAAGCTATTATTATAATTTAATACAGATTCTTCCAAGTTATCCTCCTCTTTTAGCTGCTTAGCTGAAGTAAACAATTTTTCAACTTCGGAGATTTTACTGTCAGCAATATCGTCGTCGTCGTTCAATTTATTTTTATATTCATTTTCTATAGAATTTTTATCATTTATTTCATTTGTTTGTTCGTTGTTGGCGTTATCGTTTGCTAAAGTTTTATTCAGTATTGTTGTTGCTGTGTCTGGTGTTTGTAGCTTTGTTTCTCTTGTTATTATTGCCTCTGTTCCTGTAGTGGTTTCTGAAGGATCAACAATACCGGTTGCTGCGATTGTAACTGTTGATGATGTCGTTGGGACTGTTGTTGTATTCGTACCGGCTGTGGTTGTTGCATTAGAAGTCGTCTTTGGAACATCTTCGCATTTGTTTTGCCATTCGTTACTGACTAACACCATACTAAGAAAATATGTACATATATGCCATTAATTATTCTTTTATTTCATATTTCAAAACATAAGGAATCTAGCAAATCTATAATAGCTTTACATTAAAAATACATATCGTTATATTAAAAGAAAAACCATGTAACTGACAAAAAATTCAAATCGTGCTTTAGGTTTATTATATCAAAGCTTTTACCGTAGAGCACTGCGGAAATAAAAACTATAACTTAGTAGCATTTAACAATTTTATAGTATTTTCATTCTCCTGTAAAATTAAAAAGAAATTTTTCCACGGTTTTTTCATTTTATATGACGATTGTACTCTAAAATGACAGATTTTTTTATTTAGTTAAGACAAGTGCAATACATAAAACTCAAAGTGATAATAGAAAACAATTCTTAATAAACTTAAAAAATAAATAAAAATAAATGGAATAAATAGTTAGTTAAACAACTTCGGTGCCAACTAAAAAATTAACCATTTCCTTTATTTCAAAATTTTCTTGAGTGTAGGATTGTCTGATTATTTTTTTAAGTCCAACAATTTGTCGTCAGTAAGTCTCCTAAATCATAATTTCTGAGTAAACATGATCGCCCGGTACTTTAGTAATAATTATTCTTTTATATTTTTCAGTATATAAGAAGGTAATTTCCCACAAAACTTACAGATCAGAATGGTTACACTTGCATTTGAAAACAAGGAAATGTTATGCCAGACGCAAGTGAGCGGAGCACTTTTTTCTTAACCTAATAACTTAACTTAGATGATACTTAATGTGTAAGTGTGTATGAATATAACAAATATATTACTACATACATATGTACATATTTAATCAAGTATGTAAGAATGTACTACATATGTTTGTATGTTACGTATTTCGGCATAATAAATGCAAATAATTGTATGAAGTAAAATTTTTTTACGACAAAAAAATATCAGAAATAAAAACGGCAAAAGAAGCAACACACTCGCCAAAATATTTAAAGTTGGAAAATTTAAAAATAAACTTGTATACATTTTTACAAACAAAAAGCTTTAGAATTATTAGGCAAATCGTAGAAGCAACCAACAACTGCCTTAAGTGCGTGCATATGAAGCAGAGAAAAATCATTTAGGCAGTTGCGTTGAGTATTTATTTTCTTTAATATTGAGTAATTATGGTGCTTTTTTTGTAAATGGACAAAACCACCAACTGCAAAGAGTAGAATATGTATGTTATATGTATGTATGTATGTTGACAGATATAAAAGTATGTACATACATACATATGAATAATATAAGCAAAGGGCATAAATATATGTACATAAATATATATGTACATAAATAAACTTTTTGAAACGAAATTAATAATTTGTATGTATTAATTAAATAAAAAATATAAAGGGTAGCTTAGACCAAAATACATACATAAATATATATATGACATACACGAAAACTGACAACCATGAATGTTCTATTGTGTTTGTAGGTAGTTACACTATTCATGCAAACTGTCCAACATGAATGCACATATATTACAAATGAATATTACACATTTTTAAATTTTCAAATATATGTACATATATTGAAAATGCATAATAGTGTAAGACCAAGCGAAAAAAGGCATTTGAAATTTTTCACAAAAATTGTCGGAAGTTATTTTCTTTGATTCTTGATATATAAATAACAGTAAATTTATGAATCAAAATATAAATTTACTTTCAAAATTATGAGTTTATCAAAAAAAAAATTGTATATTTGAGGATTACAAAAAAAAACAAAAATAAAAAATGTATTAAAAAAAAGGTATGAAAATTATGTTATTTTTTGTAATAAAAAAAATACTTTTATTTATGCAGTCAACATAAGAGATATGGTTTGACATTTGCCGCATCAAAAGGTACTTCGTTCATTTGGCTACTAATGAAAATTCAGGAGGAAAATACAACAGATGATTGCCGCCCGGAGTCGCTAGCTGCTCTTCTTCTTTAATAATATTGTAATATTGAAAAAATCTAAGAAATCCCAATTTTTTTTTTTACAAAAATATGTAATTATACCAGTAGTATTCATATTTTTAAGAAATTTAAATTTTATTTCTAATTTCGCTACACTGCAAACGATAATATATCTATTTGCACACGATTCCATAGTAGTGTTTTAAAAATGTGATGGATATGGATATGGATTCCTAGTTTTTTTTTAAGAGAAGTAAGAATGCCTACCAAACATTTTGATATGTTACATTCTTTGGGAAAGGGATAGTGTAGAGAAGACAGATGGTGAAATTGAGAAAGCTTAATTAATTATTTTTTACAACTCTGTTACTGCGCCTTTAGTGTCAAGTAGTTACATTAATTTTTTTGTCAAGCTGTATAGCTTCTACAATATCGACGAAGGAGGCCGCTGTGATATACACTAGAATACTTCAGTATCAATTGCTGCCGCTACTAACGTTCTTAGTCATTACTTGCTTTGTAGTCAACGCGCTAACCACTTCAGCCTTGCCTGTGAAGTGGTACGGCCTCATATAAAATTATATTTACCCATATAGATTGGAGTTTTCCCCGCTTGAGTATGCTAATTATATTTCAAAAATTATTATGTATTCATTGTAATTTATTTGTACTCGTAAAATTTTTTGTTACCACAGCAACAATGTTTACTGCAAAGTTAATACATAATATGTACATTTACATACATATATTCCTTATTATGCGAGTGGTTTTCAGCGCAATTTTATTTAAAGCAATTCATGTGAATGTCGAAATTTTTATGACTTTTGAATATTGAAACATTCATTACACTTCAATACTGTGTATCATGAATAAAAATGTAATTTTGCAATTTGGGAAAAGTTTCATATACTCAGAAGCTTTTGTATATAAAATGTTTAAACCTCAAATAGTTTGAATATAATATTATACATCATATTGTATTGCAATATACTAGAATTAACTAACAAAAAGTAAATTTATACATTTACAGTTTTTTATGTACAAACCGACAAACAAGAATTTCTCTTAAATTATAATTAAATCAAAAGTATAACTTAATCAAAATAAACCAGATGTGATCTAAAAAGCACTATATTTGAAAAGTGCAAAGAAAATTATATACAAATGTATTAAGCAAGTTAGTGTAAGGAGTATTTATATTTTAGATATTATACATATTGTGAGAAAGTGAAAGGCTTTCGTAAAATATAAAAAAAGTGAAAAATGATTCTTAAAACCGACATAATGTGCTAAGAAAGAATAGATATAAAAAAATGGGTTTCTTCATATGGTTGGCAGTTTTACTAACCAGAATCTAGACTAACGGGAAATTAATCTATACATGTTGCCGAAGTTGTTGGAAGTGGTGTTGATTCTTCAGGCGTTACAAATATTACGAAAATGTTAAAATTCGATTACTTTTCTCTTGACATCGTTATTCAACAAAAATTTTTTCTTCAGTTAAATATATCTCTATATTTTAACAGATATTTTTTATATTTAATATTAAGAACTGAAATATAAATAAATAAGTTAATATTTAGCAAACATATAAATAACTTTTTACACATATTTTTAAATGCATCTATGGAGATTTTAGCTTTTTGGTGTTTCTGTGTAGAATTTTACCATCTGCTAAATAAAAAGTTCCATTTTATTATTCAAGGACATGTATAAAAAAAATGATATCGATTGCCACCAACGACTTCTGCAGAAGTTGTGAAAAGGAAGAGCATAAAACTGTTAGGCACCTGCTCTGTCAATGTCCAGTTCTTTTGTATTACAGAGCGACGTATCTAGGTATTTCGACTTTGCCCGAACTCGCAGACCCTGCGGATTGTAAACTAAGGAACAAACTTGTTTATTTTACATAAGGCATCACAATTTTCGACCTAAGTGGGTCAGTTGCCTACAAATGGCGGCCTGTTCAGCCTAACCAATTACACAATTATGGCCAATAAAATAGGTACAATCTACATAATTACCAAAAATCCACGTTTTCCGATTGCATGAAAAAAATTATTGTTTTTTATTGCAAGAGACGTAGAAATAAATAGAAACAACAAATAAAAGTCAACAAATCAAAATAAACATAAAAATAATACCTATGTAATTATTTATCTTGTTGGAATGTTGCGCCCGGCACATATATTGTAAATTTTGTTTAGTTAATTAATTAATTCCAATTTTATAACAAACCTATTTCAGTGGCCCCAAAATTCTTGTACATTTTTAAATAAATTTCCTGCATATAAGTACAATATAAAAGAACAGAGGGTTTGTTAAAAAAACAGTTTTGACAGTTGAATCGTTTTAGCTATCAATTTCTAAGGTTAGAATCAGTGTTGTTTTGAGTTCTTACGTGAGCCCAACTGCTTTTGTCGATAAGGCACCATAAATGAATCAACATTGCATTAGCTTTGTTGTTAATATTAAAAATATACCTACTACTCTCTATTGGACTAATATGGTATTTTATGTTACTTGAATTGATATAAAAATGAATTGAACTTTCTTAAAGCATATGAGCTATTTTAATTAAAAACCAAACGCTCAACAAAATCATTCAGTACTGGAAAATATTTTAAGGCATATTTTAAATTCATTGATATGCAATCTTTCAACTCTATAAACTTTCCAATAATACAAAATTTATGCAAAGTTAGATACAAAGTAAAATTATAAATTTACTTTGGGTATATTTAAAGATACAAAGAAATGAAAAGTTTAAGTACTTTTAAAATACACAATATATTAAAAATGTATATATGTATGTACAAATATTTCAACATGACCCTACACTTTGCTGCTTATAAATCTCTATTTGGAATTCCACTTTTTTAAGATTGATTTCAGCTGGAATGGCAGATTTTTAAATGTCCATTTTTTAATATTTCGTTGTTGTCTCATAAACTGTTTATGATTGTATGTGCGAAACTAAACTATCTGCCTCGTCAGTTCATTGGTTGGTTGGCTATTTTTTTTATTTGTGACCATTGTTGTTATTGTCAGCTTCTATGGTTGTGTGTGCATATATTAATTCCAATGAACTAACTCTACTTTAATTTCTTTAATTGAATTTAATTGCACATTTTTTATTCACATCATACTTTATTTTTTCTTTCAAAATATCTACAAATTTTTTTCTTTGCTTGTTTTTCACTCTGTATCTTTATATCTTTTTGATAAATTTAATCGATTTACTTTTTATTTAAACATATTTTTATGCATTTTTTCCTTTTCTTTTATAAACTTTTTTATACGCACCTTCTTCTTGATTCTGTTTATCGTTTTTTTTAAGAAAAAAGATCTACTTATATTGATTTAAGTCGAATAATTTGGGTTTTATTTATTTGAGAAAGTTATTAGTTTATTAAATAAGTCGATTTTTATTGCTTTTCGTAACTTCGTTTTTTAATTAATTTTTTTATTGAATATTTTATCTTTTATATTTCACCAAAAATTTTCTCGTTTTGCACAAAAGAATCATTAGAAAAAACTTGTAGTACACTGAGAGCAAAACGTCAAATAAAACGGAAAAATCTGACACGGTTGTATGTGAATAGTACAAAGTACATTGTAAAGTTTTTACACTAATATTTACTATGGTGAGTAATTTCAACAATTTGAAGAATTATATATTTCATTATGATTTTATCACAATAAATAAGCTTTTACATACCAACTTAATTGTCTTAAACGGTAATCGGAACGATTTTAATTAACTTTTTAATAAGTTTGCTTAATTCGACACAGAAATATTACTGTGTAGCTTATGGAAAAAAATATGTTTGTATATTAATATTAATATCTACCTAGGGGAAGACGTACTTTTTTAAATATCGTAATATTTCATAATTAACAAGCAGCTGTGCAGTGAACATCTTTATATATTTTAATAGTAGAATGTGTTTTACAAACATTTTGGCATTTCTTTTTATATTTACATTTATATTTTCTTTTATCTACATATGTATGTATGTGTACGTTTTTTGACAGTTGATATTATGATGTTGTTTTCTAAATATATATTATTTATTATTAATCCATTTAGCCTCTTGGCCAATAAAATTAGTATTACAACTAAACAGCGAATGTATATAATAAATACAAATAAAGTCAATATATATTAACAAAATAATCAAATCCAAAACTCTCATCACCAGTAATATCTGGTATATACACTATGTAAGAATCATGCCAATATGTCATGAGCCGTCTAAACGCAGACTAAGGATCCAAACACTCAATACTTTCACAACTCTTAATCTTTGGTCGACCAAACAACATTGAATTGGTCACAGTTGGGATTTTAAAATAATTTTGAAATTATTTTCCAGCACGTTGTCCACAGAAAATGTCAAGGACTTATATTAATCACCTATTCAAGGTATTTACTAATAATTTCACTCCATTAAAAACTATTAAAAGTATATTTTAGCGTTTTATAGCTTCAAAAATCACCGCCCATCAGGAAGCCATTATGGCTAAAGGCTTACCAAGAAAATTACCCTTGCCTGGGGTTTCAAATATAGTTGTAGTAGCTTCAGGCAAGGGAGGCGTCGGAAAATCTACTGTTGCCGTTAATTTAGCAGTAACTCTATCTAATATGGGAAAACGCGTTGGACTATTAGACGCAGACATTTTTGGACCATCTATTCCCTTAATGATGAATATACACGAAGAGCCATTAGTGGATGAGAACAATTGTATGATGCCGCCTATTAATTACGGAGTTAAATGTTTATCAATGGGTCTAATAACTCAACAAGGTGGTGCCATTATATGGAGGGGCCCGTTGGTAATGTCTGCGGTGCAGAGATTATTGAAAGGAGCCGTCTGGTCCCCATTAGACATACTGATCGTAGATACACCACCAGGAACAGGTGATGTACATTTGTCGTTGACACAGAATATCCCAATTAATGGTGTTATACTGGTAAGTTCGCCTCAGAATGCAGCCCTAGAAGTAACACTTAGAGGCGCACAAATGTATAAATCGCTAAAAGTTCCTATATTTGGTTTGGTTGAAAATATGGGCCACGTTATATGTGAAAATTGTCAAACTAAAATGAAAATTTTCACAAATACTACAAAAAAATATCTGCAGCAAATCAATACCGATATTTTGATTTCAATTCCAATAGACCGCAATATAACAGAATGTTGCGATGCAGGCATACCAATGGTTCTAAAATACAAAGACTCGGAATATGCTAAATCTTTTAAAAGGTTAGCTCAACAAGTTCTTAACAAGTTATAAACAAAAAAAAACGAGAAAGTTGTGATACCTATACAAGTTTTATTTATTTTTCTTAAGTTTTTTCATCTTATTCATTGCCTTGCGATGGGCATATTTTTGTTTTGTTATCATTATTTCCTTATGTTTACGCTTTATATATTTTTGTGCCTCCGTGTCGGCAAGTAGTTCATCCACAAGAGTTCGTTTCTTATTGCGGCGAGTATCACGTTCATGATAATAATCTAAAGGAGAATGTTGAACGGTACCAATCTAAAAGATAATTTTTAATTATTATAATCAATTTTTAAATATGTATATATTTACTTGAAAATATTTGGGCAAAACTTTTAAATCGTTTTTCTTATAGAAATGTTTGGGATCCAATACAGACCGCATTTGTAAAATTTTCAAATCGTTTTCCCTTTCTTCGGTCAGTTCAGGTGCTGCCATATTAAACCATCCCTTGCCTTTTGTCTTGGAACGTTCAATCTTAAAATAGCGAGTTTAAATTAGTAAAATATCGTGGGAATTCGAAACAAAAATTAGAATATAGTTAATCAGATTACTAAAGATGTCATCAATACGACTCAAACCAATATCTTAGCGTTTTACATCTGGTTTAAGTTAAAATTAAAACAAAGAGTTTCATATTTTCCTTATGTAAGCCACGATTAAATTGCTTGTTCAAAACTTTACAACAAGCAACAGTCCAATAATGGGTTTTTCGATTACTTTGCCGCTGGCCTTACAGCAATCGCTTAATACTTTCACAGCAATCACTAAGATTACAGCGACCGAAACTATACTTTTTGATTTTAGATGTAACTTATTTGAGTCAAGATGATTAAAACGCCTCGAGCAATAATGGTCGAGTACTAAATTTGTTCGTTATTGAATAAATTTTATGATGTCGAATATTTCATCACAGAAAGCACGGTGGAAATATGTAATAAATTGGCACTCACCCTATTTAATTTTCTTTGTTCCTTTTTTGTTATACTAGGCAATTCTTTAAGTTGTTCCAAATTCCTTACCATATCTGAATTCGATAGAACTTTTTCAACGTCAGTTTTAAACGTTTGCATTTCATCCCGCTTCCCTGTCATTTCATTGAAGTCTGAGTGGTCTAAATCGCCCATAAGGTTCATTTTATATTTAGGGTTTTCTTTTTTTATAAACGCTTCGTCTGCCATTAATACAACATTATCCATTTTTTGTTCCAATTTTGATGGCGTTTTGCGTGTTATTGCCAAAGTGTTTTCAATTATATTGGAAATGTCTACACTAGGCGGAGGAAGACCTAGGTAAGCAAATGAATTTAGAATAAAATCACCTTTAAGCTATTTAGAAGTATGTACTTACCAAAATAATCATATAATTTATTTTCGTCTTTGCCATTACTTTGTAATTCGGCCGTAAAGGCGCTAAGTGAAGATTCCTCTAGCAATTTGCACTTTTTCGAGTTTTCATATTTTGGCTTTACTATAGTATTATCACGTGCAAGCAAATCTTGGCTGCCCGAAGTATCAAAAACAAATAATGACATCAGTTTTTTTTAACAAGGACATTAAATTTTCAGCAGAAACAATAATCTGCGAAACGTGGTCATCAAAACAGACGCTAAAACAAAAATGCACCAGAGTAGTAATAGTATTGAGTACTTGGGTACTCGATAAAATACTCAATTCTTTCATTGCTGTAATCAAGGCAAATTCATTTGCTGGTGGGACCGCCGTGGCAGCATTAACTTTATGTTTGGCCACAGCAAAGTCGTCGCCGGCTTATATTTAGATAATTTAGGTATATGTTAGGCTTATCTGCATTGAGGTCCGGTGTCGACAGTATTTTTAAACACATTTGTATGCAAAACAATATGTCATTCTGCATATATAAAAATATAAGGGGATTGAATCCCTCAACTGCAGAAATATAATTTTTTATACACGAAAACGGAACTGATACATAAATTTAAAAAAAAGTTGTAAAATTAATGTAACAAAAGTACTTTTAAAAAGTATAATAATACAAATAAATAAATAAATAATAATATAAAAAGCAATTATTATTAGTAAATATATACACTAATATTCACTGATATATACTCATTATTCATTTAATTTTTTCAACATTTGAAATCAAGTATAATATCGTTGTGATGAGATTTATTATAAAAACGCTCTCATGGCAATGATTATAATATTTCAATAATCTGATAATAATTGTACCATGGTGCCGCACCTACATTTTAATAAATGCTCTTCGCAATTAAATCAATTAAAAAATTCCTAGTCCCAGCCATGGTATGCTATCAGCTAATTGTGAATCAATTTTCACAAAAATGAAAACGTGCACATGTTTTTTTAAATCATACGTTTGCAAAATATTGGAAAATAAACCATTTCCAAATGAAGTCTTTTAAAAACCAAGTCAATAAAAAGGTTGTCAATTTCTGATAGAATATTTACATAGTACGTAGTTGAAAACAAAATAGCTGCGTCCTAGACCAAGTGCCAAAGGTTTAGTTGTAGAAGTTTGTGAAATAAAATAAAGTTTAATTGAAAAATTGTGAAATAACTAAAGCTTTTTTGAATCGTTTTTGTGTATTATTATTAGCTAATTGGACATTAAGGCTCAAAACTTAAGTATGTCGGTGTTTAGCGAAAGAACGACGCGCAGTTCCCTATCATCAATATTAAAAACGTATTCACCATCTGAAAGGGATAAAACCAAAAATGCTATTATCAATAAAGTAAGATTTGATATGCCCAAACAAAAAGGTATTTTAGAAGTTGTTGCTGGTGTGAAGGAGAGAAACAATTTTAGCCTCATGATCGAATTTGTTTGTTTTCTAAACGAAAATTCTTTAGATGTAAGTAAAGTAAGATAAAGAATAAATTCTCAAATAAAAAATTGTGTTTTTAGGATTCCGAATTCATTAGAATTTTTAATGATGCCCATACTGTTATTAATGAATTAAGTCCCAAGTTTACTTCTTTAGTCGAAGCATTGCTTTCGCTATCATGGATCAAAAGATCAGAAAAAAGCCGTAAATCCTATAGCGACTTTTGCTTGGGAATTCTAGTGGCTCACAATAAATATCTAGAATTTGGCATAATAAACCTATTGAAGCTATGGATACCAACAGAAAGTTGTGCTGGCCAGTGGTTTAATGGTAAACCAGCGCAAGAAATAGAGGATGAATTGCAGGAAGTTCATTTTTTATTGGAACGTATTATAAATGCTATTCCCATGGCTTTTGATGCTATCCTAACGTCTATAGAAACATTGTTTCCTTACTATAAAAGGCCGACATATTCAGTTGTGGGCTACATACACAATTTACTGAAATTAATGGAATATAATCCCATGTTTGCTGAATACGTGATACAAATAATAATGCAAAAGTAGGAATAATCGCCCTTATCGTAAATAAAAGTTAAGTGAAATGTTTTCCCTTTCTCTAAAGTTGTGATCGCTTATTTAGTATTGTTGTTGCTTTTGTGCACTATTTGGTTACGTTTTTTCATATTTTTTGTATTGGAAATATTTCACGTGAACAAAATGTTCGCCTCTTATTAACGATAAGGGTAATTATGTTTAACAAATTTATATTTAAGACTAAAAAAATCTTTTTTGATGTCATATTGTATAGATTGGTAATTTTAGATGTCCACGCTCCCCGCACAGCAATTGAAGATATGGAGAGTGATGATGATGAAGACGAAGAGCCCTCAATGTTCGAAATGGATGACTGTGAAAAAAGTATACCTATATTTTACTGGTACAAAACTGAAACATAATTCCTCAATTATCTTTACCTTTTGCAGAAACCGATAAAACGAATGAACCAATGAAACATGCCATTGCCCACACTTTAGATATTTGCATGTTGAAATTGTTCGAATTTTTAAAACAGAGAGGCGACCACCAACCGCTAAATTTTAATGAAAGTGAAAAATCAAAAAACTTTGATAATTCTTTAAATTTTTTGAAAGTGTTAATAAAGGGCTTTGATGATGTTATACTTCCCATACATAATACTCACCACGCACAATTTATTATATTTTATTTTTGTAGTTTAAAAGTATGTATGTTTGTAACAAATTAATATATACACGCATTTTAATTTATTTTCTTTAATTCATAATGTTTTTTAACAGCAATGCTTGGCCGACACTTTCTTGTCTTCCCTGTGGGATAAAATAAGGAATCCAAACTGTTCCGCCGTAATTAGGCAAACATCTGTGTGCTACTTAGCCAGCTTTTTGGCACGCTCTAAATTCATAAGCTTAAAGTATGGGCTACAGCTTTTTATTGATGTACATAAAAGTTAAAATATTTTTCTTTAGCATTTTAAAGCACTATTTAAAAGAACTGTGTTGCTGGGCTCATCAATATTTAGAAGGTTCTGATCAGTACCGTTCGAATGGTTCTCTGAAGGCAAATATAGTATTTTTTTCTGTATGCCAATCTATATTCTATATAATAGCTTTCCGATCAAAAGATTTAACGGCTGATAAGAAAAGTGAGTAGCTTTTTTGTGTTAAATGAGTATGAAAAAAAATTAAAAAACAATTCATTGACATTACAAATTAAAAAATAAGAGGAATATTTCGACAAAATTTGCTATTTACGATAAAATTATATTATTGATCAATCATTTCACATATAAATTTTTTGTAAATGCGTATTTTATTTTATAGGTTTGCTGTTTTTACAAACTTTACATTTATCAGCTTTAGTAACTTGTAATTTTAACCCGTTAAGAGTTTGCTTACCAGCTGTAGCCACAGCTTTTGCTGGTGTCACCAGAGCATATCAGCTGGCTTATTGTCATGCCATATTAGAACGAAATGCTAGAAGAAAGTTAGCTACTGTATACGCCAATGATACAGAAACACCCGAAGAAACATTAGATACATTCTTTCCCTTTGATCCGTATCTATTAAAAATGTATGTTAATGTGTTTAAACCATTCTCTCTTAATAATTTTTTGTAATTATGGTACAGGTCTAGTAAATATATTGCTCCCATTTATCTGGTATATCAAGCTAGTGACGCTGAAGAATATGCTGTCGATATTGCGGAGAGTTCTAATAAATCACGAAAACGATGTGATTCCGATATGATGGATGATCACGATATCGATGATTTTATTTTAAAGGATAAACGTCAAAAATTACATAGCTTAGCAAAAAGCCAAGAGAGGGATGCCCAGTTTAACTATGGATTGTCACCAGGTTTTCATATATAATAAAAACTACTTTCCGAAATAAAAATATTTATATTCAAAATAAAACTATCGTTAATTTTGCTCCTTCCAGTTGTATATTATTTGAATTTTATATATTTTAAATTATTATCTTTGGTTATTTATAACGTTTCAAATATATTTTTTTTATAAACAGAAATGTGTATTATAAGATTACGATAAACATATCGCCCAAACAATATTTACTTAGACTACGTCGTAACTCAAAAAAGCTTGTGCAGAAAACGCATTTAAAGTTATTAAATTGGACGCACCTCAATGGAAAAAAATATTCTAATCAAGAGGTATGTAAACAAGATATTTGTATGAAATTTTAAAGGTTTTTTTGAGTTGTGACGTTATTTAATTAAATTAGCGATATATATATGTACATATACCACATATGAAGATGAACATATGTGTATATATCACATGTAATGAAATCGTGAATTGATATGAAAAGTTAATAAATTGTATTTTATTCAAAATAAAGAAAAAAGTATTTATTATTCTTTATGATTTGCTTTACGATGCTGTATTAGGTGTCCAGAAGTACGAAAAAGCATACAACATTTATCGCACTTAAACGGCTTCTCTTGAGTGTGTATTCTTATGTGCAACTTCAAGGATTTGCTTGAGGCATATTGCCTACCACATACTTGACAGGTGATTTTTGTACGTCCTTTAGAATGCACCAAGAAATGGGTTTTCAAAGACTGTTTGGCACGAAACTTCCTAAAACAGGTACTGCACTCATAAGGAAAGTTTTCAGAATGTTTATATTCAAAATGTTTTCTCAGCCACGCTTGAAACCTAAATGATTTTTCACATTTTAAGCACTTAAATTTAAATTCTTCTCGTTTTGCTTTAAACTTTCTTGTTGATTTTATTATAGATGTAGTGGTTTCTATTTTGCTCCTTTTCTCGTTTTCTATAAAAGTAGGATATGAAACCAAGGTACTGTTTCGATCTTGTAATGTATCGTGAGTTTTGAGCAACTGCTTTAGGTGAGTAAGCATATGTCTACGACAACTCTGTGTCGTGTTAAAACATTTATTACAATAGTGGCATTTAAACTGCTTCGTGGTACTTAAATGGACTTTGGTGTGAATCATTAAAGCCGTCGATGAAACGTACGAACACTGACATTTACCGCATTGATTCTTGAATAAATTTTCATGCCGCTTTACATGTTGCTTTAACAAAACTCCATCATTTACTTGTATTCCACAAAAATTACATTCAGAAAAATGTATATTATCATTGGAAAATTTATCTTCTTTCCATAATGCTAAAGGTCTAGGTAATACTGTTTTTAGCATTTCTAATTCATTATCTTTTTCAGAATGCCTATGCCGCAACAGTGTTTTCAAAGTTTTATAGCATTTTAAACAATGTGGACATTGGAAAGTTACATCACAGCAAGAAGATATCGGGCTGAAAAATTAAACGTTAAACTTTACAAAAGTTCTATAATCAGGGTTTATACCTTAAATGGTTATCTAATTGTTGTATGGAATTAAAACCTTGGCTGCACTTTGGGCACTTATAGAATTTATGAAATAGTCCAAATTTGTCATCTAATTTGTGCATGGAACAATGCGTTTTTAATTGAGTTGTAGTTGGAAATGACTTTTTACATAAAATGCATACAAAGGGTCGCACTTTAGTGTGAATTCTTCGGTGCCTTAAATGGGAGTGAATTATGTAACTTAATGAATTCATTACATACTATGTATATATTTATAAAAAACGATTGAATTTTTTACCTCAAATAGTTGTAAGTTTTTTTAAATTCTTTACAACAAAATTCGCATTGCAAATATCTTACTCCATCCATACGTTTAATTGTATATGCTTTTAACAAAGTGAAGTGCTCTAAAGGATATAAATTGTCTTTTATACTAATAATCTTCGCTGAGTTTTCTTCGATACCGTTAACATCTTGCCTTTCCAAAGTTTTAGGTGGAGACATTCCCCCTAGTTGTATATCCTGTTGTAATTGCTTAAGTTCCTTTAATACTGATTCTGCAAAATTTTGAGCATCATCCTCTTCATCAAGCACCAATAATTCATTGTTTAAAGAAATGGGTTTTTCACAATTGTTATCATGGACTAATTTAACATGGTTCTTTAAGGTTGCTAATTTCGTAAAAATGTTTGCGCAATGAGAACATTTCAGTTGCTTACGATTAGTTGAGTGTACGTGTTCTGTATGCACTTGCAGATTATATTTCTTGGAAAATCTATCAGAATCCGAACTGCATTTAATACTATTTATGAGAATATACCTACATACATATATAATTTACCTTAGTCCACACTGTTTGCAATTGTATAAACTTGGCTGCAGGTGTTGTTCCCTTACATGGCGATTACGTGAAGATTTCCGTGTAAATACTTTATGGCACAGTTCACATTCAAAACTAGGAACAGCGATTTCCATAATTACAGCTTTTATTAAAAAACTGCATTAGTATTTACAATATAAATATTATACACCTTTTTATTTATTGATTTAGGTACGTTGCCTAAGACCGATTTAGCATATTTTACGTTCTTTTGTTGGATCAGCATGCAACCAAATACAACTATGTATGTACTACATATGTATAAACGATGAACGAAAAACAAAGCAACTTTGCAAGTTCATCAAAGAATGTATATATGTACATATGTACTCACTACTTTCCATAGACAACTCGCTTGATTAAACAGTGGAATTTAATTAATATAAATAAGATATCGATTTTTAATTTATAACTTTAATGACATAATTTAATATTAATTATAAAACATGTACACATATATGTAGAAATATTAAATTCCGGAGATTCGATTTAGACAATTTTTTTAGATTCGCTAGAGAATCTATACTTTTAGTAGTAATTAATTAATCAAGAACCGCCCGCATTAAGCCATAAATTTCTAGTCCGATCTTTATAAAGAAACGGGAAAGCTAATGAAGCTAAACCAAAACATTAATGTTTTCAGTTTCATACAAATTCTGTAGGCCCATGTGTTAATAATGGGCAAGGATTGACCGATGAATAGTCAACAAAACTATGACACACATGAATTTAATGGCTTTTTAAGGAAACACATACATAAAGCTATGTATGGTTAGGCTAGCAAGACGTACTTTTTATCCAATGTCAGGGTTTATGCATTAGTTAAAAAAGTACGTTTAGTTTTCGCTCCTTGTACTTTACTTTAAAAAAATAATTTTTTCCTGTTATATTATTCCTTAATCTGTTTTTAAAAACCATATAAAAAATCTTTTTATATTGAACATAAAAAATGACCGTGTTTTTCTTCTGATTGAACTTCCTATGTACACTTTTGGCAATTAAATATATGCTACGCTATGGGAACTGCTAACCGTATAATTTTGATATTTGTATCGCGTTCCACTTTTCGGATTTCAAAATATTAATCGATCTATCAATACCGCAGTTCAATAAATATCGCTGGAGCGCTTTAAATATACTATATTGTATGCGTAGCAGTGTTCTATGCGTAAATTTTTTGGTTACACTTAGGGATGTATCAATATAACGGAAGTTATATATGTATGTGTATCCAAAATACGAATCTTTTCGCAGGCCTTTTCGTCCTAAATTCTTAAAACTATCTTGATATTAATTATAATAAAAAGTTGTTTTTGCAAATTTTACTTTCACTTTTCTATTTTTTTTTATTACAAAATAATTTTCATAGAAAATGCATCAAACAAAAACTGCCTTATAAACTTTCCAGTTCATTAGTTTATGCAACGAATTCATACGAAATTGGAGCCAATACGATGGGTTCTTCGATCTTCTTGACGAAGTGGGCCTTCTTTGGCTGGGCAGGCTGACGTTTTAAGTTGATCCAGGTACCCTTTGACTTAGCGTCTTTCAACAAACGTTCGTTTTCCTTGACGCGACGCAAGAAATCTTCACGGCACTTTGAGTGATGTACGTGTTCAATACGAACATTGATACGCTTGGGTAGGATTTTACCGCGTACTCGTTTGTTTACTATAACACCAACAGCATGGGAAGTGACATTGTATACACGGCCTGTTTTGCCATGGTAGGCCTTGTAAGGCATACCTTTTTGAACAGCACCATGACCTTTAATATCAACAATATCTCCGTTTTTGAAGACACGCATGTAAGTTGACAAGGGAATAACACCATGCTTACGGAAGGGACGAGAGAACATATCTCTAGTTCCGCGACGATAACCCTTGGAATTAGTCATTTTGTTGATGTAGTTTGTTGTTCCCTAAAATATTTAAATACACATTAATACACTCACTTTTAGTATGCGCTCATAATTAAGAGCACAATGTATTAACTTTATTTAGTATTTTAATTGCAAATTCTTTTTTTTATTGTTAAAATCACTAACCTTTCAGAAAATACCGTCCACGCGGTCGTATAGTTGGGGAAAAAAGAAAGATGGCGTTGGTAAGGTATTGCCAAGCTCAAATTGCTCATAATTTTCGAAATTCTTTGACAGCTAGTGCCGAATTTACGCTGTGTTGAATGAGGACAAATGTGACTATCTGACTTCATGCAGTGCTGGCAGTACTATAACAAACAGCTGTACACCTAAAAAGACTTCAAAACATTCGTGATCATACATACGTATATTTGAAGATTTTATACAAATTTACGTGATATGCTAAAATTCAATTAAAAGTAAAAAAATGGAGCAATTTAAAGGATTTCAGAAAAGTTTATATATTTGGTCCCATTCGGAAAATTTGGAAAAAGAAGTTGACCTACTTAAATTAGCGACAGCTGGTGATGTTCTAGTGGAAAATATAAATCGCTTAACACTTGGTGAGTAATTTATTTATTGGCTGCAGGACATGTTTGTATCTTGTAATATTTTTAATTGGCCAATAGGCTACATGTATGTATAACATAAAAATGAATAAATAAATAAATAAATTTGATTTGCCATTAAAATAGCTTCTTATGATAATGCTTCTTTTGATTTAATTGTTGTGGAAAATGCTCAATTGACTGATGCCTTCGGTAAATTGTTACAACTATTAAAACCCAAGGGAAAATTGCATCTCCTGAGTTATATCGGCTCCTCCGAAAGTTTAATACAGGAACTGAAGCTATCTGGATTCATAAATGCTCAAGTGGCAGATTCTCGCATAACTAGTGAAAAACCTGGTTACGAAACGGGCTCTGCAGTGAAAGTATCATTTGCAAAAAATAATGCAAAACCAGCGGCCCTATGGAAAATTAATGGAGACGAAGAAGCGGAAGAGGATCTAATCAATGAAGATGAATTGCTAGACGAAGAAGATAAAAAGAAACCAGATCCCGAATCGCTCAGGGGTGAGTGAATGTTTATCTTTTTCATATAGTTTTTAAAACTATTAATTTGTTTAAAGTCTGTGGAACTACTGGCAAACGTAAGGCCTGCAAAGATTGCTCATGTGGCTTGGCTGAAGAACTGGAAGCTGGAAAATCTAAATCTAAAGTAGAAACACAGAATGCCAAGTCCAGCTGCGGCAGTGTATGTTGAAATAATATGCAATTCTTATAAATTGTGTGCAATATTTTTCCTTTTTAGTGCTATTTGGGTGATGCTTTTCGTTGTTCCACTTGCCCCTATCTGGGTATGCCAGCATTTAAACCAGGCGAAAAAGTACAACTGGCAGGCAATCTTTTAAATTCTGATATCTGATTTCATACAATACAAGTGTTTGTAATAATACTATAATGCTTCTTTTAAATTTGAGAGAACCAATATTTTCACAATTAAATTTTCTGGGGAACATTATTAAATTTTTTACCAACGTTTTTTTTCTCTTTGTCAATTACAAATTTTGTTTTTGTTTTAAATGTAATTGTATGAAAGGAAAATTTCCTTTAGTATCGACAAACAAGCAGCAAATAAAAAAATCTTATTATAGAGTAAAAAATTGATGCGCCCGTCTATGCATGGAATCTTTAGTAAGTGAAGGCTAACAAATTAAAAAAAAATTTGGCGCCATGATAGGTGTTTACAACCGCTAATAAATGTTGCCAATATTGACCTGATACGTTCAAAAATGCAATGCACAATTGGAGTTTCAGATGCCTATAACACAGAATTTATGGGACGCCGCGTAGAAAGAGTTTGTATGAAGAAAAATTTAAATTAAGCCTACAGCGGTTAGTTTTACAAAATATCAATTATACATATATAAATATTGAAAAAGCGTTAACATTTTTATTATATAAACAAATTTTGATCTTTATTAGATTTACATCTGACATGGAGTACCCTTAATAAGTTCTCTGTTGTTTCCCATTAGCACACGATAATTAACGACAGCAGGATCTAATTCTTTGAACAGATAAGTTGGCATTTTATCGGATAAAACCCATATGGTACCATCTGAATCAAGCTTCATATCGTTGGGAAATACCAAAGTATGTGAATCGGAGTCAATGAGGCCCTGATTGTCGGGTATATAAGGCCTTTTAACATTCCAACATGCAATAGCATCCTTATTCACTTGAGTGTAAAAAATTACACCAGTTTCTTTGTCATAAACCTCAGCAGTGGATTGACCGTTCATGCCACGATCACCAACGTATTTGAAGTCGTAGTAAGAACTGGGGCTGGTAGCAAGAGTTTTGTTTTGTAAAACACGATTTGACACCTTGAATTCTTTGGTACTGGCCAAAGCATGGAAGTAAATATCTTTGGAATGATCGGGATTCATGGGCCCTATAGCCATGCCAAACACACCATCAGTCCATTGGAAGTTAACTCCACCCACATTGAAATCTCCTTGCAAAGGATCAAAGTGGAAGAAATTATGCTTAACGCGATAAGATTCATCATCACGTAAGGAATACACGATAACACCATAAGCACCCAAGTCTGGCACGTAGGCAAAAGCATTAGAACACTCTGAACGATCGGAATCTATAATCTATATAAAATTAATAAAATATAAATTAGTCAAATAAGTTCACTGCTCATTAATAGGTACGCATTTTTACTTCAGACTACGTACAATATTGGCAAAAAATGAGTCCTCTTTAACTTGACTCTTGGGTATGACAAAACGACGAATCAATTTATCTGTTTTTAAATCAAAAATCACTATAGCATTTTCAGTCAATTGCTTAGCTTCGCCCAAAATATCCGCTAGTCCGGTATCCAAAACCCACAAACGATCACAGTTATCCGCTTGTATGCGGAATGTGGAAACTATGGTGGAATTATCTCTTAGTTTGCAGTCACCTTCACATTTTTCCGTTGGTATGTGATTTGCTTCCCAACTGGGATATGGCTTTAGTTTGGGCGTCTTATCCTTGGAGTTCAGATCCACATAGTTCAATGAAGAGGCAACACCAGATTTCCATCTGCATAAATATAATTATATATATAATTAATATGTACATATGTAGCTACATAATTATATTGTGTGAAAAGTTTGTTTTTAAATAGTTTTGGAAGCTAGATTTTCCATACGAAATATACGAAATCCGTAGCAAGATATTCCCTTGAGATTTTGATTTATTAAAGGCTTTAGGTTTGATTTGAAAATATCTTGAATAGTCAAAATTATTATACCTACTGTTTTAAACATGTACATTTACATTAAACATGCAAATTTTAATAATCTCTTATTTCGGCTAACAATTTGTAAGAAACTCCCCTAAAAGTGGTAAGGGCGAGGATGAAATGTTCTACAAAAATGTTGGCCATACAATTTTACTACATATGTACATATGTATGCATGTATGCCAGAACGCGAGAATGACCAATTGATTGTCAAAGCTTCTCGTCAGATATGTGAACAATAACTAAATTAACTCTTCATGGATAATCTTGAGTTTGTCAGATGGGAAGTGAAGTAAAAAATGTGCTAATTGTTTGTATAAACATTTAATTAGGCCATTGATGATGATACCTTGTTACAGGTAGTGTGGTGCGGTGTGGAGATCATTGTAAATGTTTTGAAATAATATGTATGTACATATGTATGTGTCATCAAATTTATGCTTCGTTACTACTGCTACTGCTGAGGCTTATTCGTCGCTGGCAACCACAATTACTTCAATTAAATTAAGTGGTCTTTAATGTTTGTTTAAAAAATTTGGAGGTTTTTCATGTGGTTGTTTCATTTTAATTCTTCTCTTGTGTTCGTTTGTATTTTTTATGTATTTAAGTTTCCTTTTACGGCTGCAACAAAATGACACTTGAGAGTTGATTGTTTGTCTGATTTTAATTTGAAAAGCGAAGCAGCTGCTTTTATAAAATTCTGTGTGTAATCAATCGATTTATGTATTTAAAGGTTAAACGTAACTTTAAATGTATTTACGTTTCTATTTAAATTTTTAATAAATAAGTTAATGCTTGTGGCCAAAATACATACATACATATGTGGTATGTACATATGTATGCAATAAAAACCCGTTTTATTTAATCAATTAATTAAACTTAAAATACACAGAAAAAAGTGTTTTAAATTATTAAATTTATTTAATCGAGATTGCCTCGATATCTTTTTCAAAGATTTTATAAAAACTTTTGTTTGTTGAGGGTTTTTTTACAAAGTTTTTTAACGTGCTTTGAATTTTGATTTCGAAAAATATTTAACATTTCTAATTTGCTCTAAATATTGTATATTTTTTATTGCAGAATTGCTTTATGCGTTGTAGGTAGTTTTTAGAATTTTGAGTTTATTTTGAGTTTTTTTTTCAAAGTTTTGTCGATTTTTAACTTTGTACTGTTAAGATTTTTCCTAAATAGCAAACAACACATTCTTCTTTGTTAAGCAAAAATTAAAAACATAAAAAATATTTCAATATTAAACATGTGAACGAACAGTCAATAACCAACTGTGCAGAGATAAGAGTAAGAATTATTAAAGACTAGTTTAATAATAAAATCATAAAAATTGCTTTAACACTTTTTGCTTCACTCCGCGAACAGTTCAACAAACATCTTCCCAAAGAGCACGTTTTAATAGTAACTCTCCCAAGAAAATTTCACGTGGAGACTGACAGTGAAGCTAAACTATTGAATATTAATTATTACAATGAATAATTATTATTATTGAAATTCCGGTTGCTGATAGTTCGTTATAGCAATTAAAAATTCTAATTTAAATAAAAAGAAAAAAATCCCCCAAAAACCGAAACAATAATGGAGTTGCCCAAACGAGAGATTATAACATAGAAAACAATACTGGAATTAAACAAGCATCAAATAAATGGATCAAACAAGAAGCAATGAAATAGAACGAGTTCGATTTTTTTTAAATATTTACTATAAATACTAGCAGGTGTTAATAAAAGAAAAATATAAATTAAAATAAAAATTATTAATCAAAAAAAGGAAAACTGAAGCAATGAAATAGAACGAGTTTGATTTTTTTAAATATTTACTATAAATACTAGCAGGTGTTAATAAAAGAAAAATATAAATTAAAATAAAAATTATTAATCAAAAAAAGGAAAACTGTAAAAACAAAAGTTTCCAGAATGCAGACGGTCGACTTAAGTAGAAAATTTATATAGAAATCACTCAAATAATTGAGTGCTCTTCACACAAAGCTGTGGAAATCGCACTTAAGTCTCTGTTCAGTACAAACAACACGGCAATTTCTCTTACCTTGGCACTGTTATAAATAACTTATTATGCCATCTTTCCAAGCCCAAGGGCAAATTATTTTCCACTACATATTCGCCCGATTTAATGGCTGCCTTTTCTGCTTCCTCGTTCGGCCAATCAAAGACCAACTGTTTCCAATGGAATTTTTCTTCCAGTTTTGCTCTAACTACAACTGCCAAGCTTACGAGGCAAAATATCAATAACAATTTCATTGTTTTATATTTAAGAAATCCACACGCAGAATATATTACTGTACTTAATTCTCTTTTATTTGTTTATTTTTGCTAATTTCACTTCTTTGAATTTTTGTTACTAGTACTTTTTTAGAAGATTTGCGAGCAACAATCTCTTTTAAACCGAAATCCGCTTATGCAGTAGTTGTTACTTTTAAGCCCGTCTTTGTAATACTAACAATTCAGCTTAAAAGTGTTAAGCTTTTTATTTTAAACTAAGCGGGTCAAAAAGAAATCTAAGCTTTGTTTTTTTATCAAATAAAACGACAAAGAAGCAAGAGAACTTTGAGATTTTTTTGTAACCATTAATTGTTGAACATGTTGCTGCAACATGAATGAATTAAATTGTTTCGGCAGCAGTAATTTTAAATCGGCTGCTGCTATTACAATATTCTTCAGTTAAAAAGCACAAACACTGGCGCAAAATGAATATTTTTAATATTTATTAAACCAAACTGAAAAGTTAAGCGCCTTTTAAAATATGTAAACGACAATAAGAATTTATTGTGTACATTGTACGAAATATTTCGTCATTTCATTTCGCACCACAAAAGTCGTTCGTAAAATATATGAAATATAAGAAATTCTTGTATACATAATAAAGCCCTGCACAAGCACAATTCAACATGTGTTTAAAACAATTGATGTGTTTCAAATACTTCCGCAACATTAATGTTGCGATGAACATATACTGAAAAGCACAATTGGAACATTTAGTTTTTTTATTTGTGGACAGTACAGAGTCTCATCTGAGTCCTACAAATTCAAACAAAATGTTATTTCAGTAGTGATTTTTGTATCTCAACATTAATGTTGCGGAAGTGTTGCAAACAAAACAAATGTTTTCAACACATGCGCAGGTCTTTGGTAGATAAAAAAAATAAATATTTGCCTCAACATAGCTACAAACTTCTTTACTTCTGAACTTATTTTTAAATTTATGAAGGTACGAAGGGCTGTTCGCTTTTTACGTAAAGTCATTTTTGTAATTTTAACCCTCCTCCCTGCTGTCGTAACGCATTAAAAAACCCGATATTTTATTCGATATTTTTATCAAAGTTAAACGATTTCCAATTTACAATTAAAATTGGAATCAATTTAAGGAAACCCCTAATAATAATTAAAATGTTCTTGTTCTTTTGGAAATTTCATGCAGCCCGAGAAAAATCTTTTGTTGTTGTTTTGTAAATAATATCAAGTCAATAAATTTAATTTTGTTATTTTTAAAATAAGGAAACTGTTTCGATTATGACATTTTTATAACGATATTTTGAACATTTTTTAATTCCGAAGTATTTATTCATACATATACATATGTGTGTATGTATGTACATACAGTAAGGCACAAAACTGTTCGCAAGATTACCGAAAAATGTTTCAATTTTGAAAAAACTTATAAACACAAAATTTTGATAAGTTTTTTCAGATGGCGTATGGCATATTATTCCGTGTTGTTCGACAATATAATTTTTTAATCGCCACGTCTTTTTGTTATAACATCAAGTTAACATTAAAACCGTGTTAGCGTGAACAATTACATACATCTTTGTCTGTTGTAAAAAATTGTTCAAGATTTATATTTATCTCTATGGGATTTTCCTTAAAACTAGCTGTTCGCTATAGACTATATCAGCATTGTTGAGGCTTCACTACCGTAATCCACTACAAGTCTGGACGTATTTGCTTTGGAGCGAAGATTGAACGATACCTTGATACCAGGTAAACATCCTATTCCTGTGCACATATAAGCGATTTGAAAAAATTTTCTCATTCATTTATATATACTAGTATTTTCTATGGCCTACGCAATCGACCGTATTCTAGTAATTAAATATTAAGTAATTAAAGATTTTCCATAAAATAAAATTTTTTTTCTAAATAAACAACTTAAAACTAATTAGAGCTGTCTTTTGTTTACAAAGTATGTATAGAAAATGCTTTGCCTCATTTCTTTGCAAAAACAAATTGGGCAAACGCAAATGCAGGATTTATTTTCATTTTTCAATTTGAAGCTGATACATGCATGTGCCATAAGTGTGCATGAATTAGTAGCAACTTTGAACGTGTATACTGAACCGATTTTAACAAAATATATAATGTGAACATTTGTGAATAAATATCTTCAAAATGATATTAGTTTTGTCAAAATCGGTTGTATAATTTGAGCGTAAAAGGAATCTAAAAAAACGTGTTTGCCTATTAATTATGTAGATTGTTATTCAAATGCCAAATCGAACAACTGTTCACTTTAAAATAGTAAATGTTTTTTTTTTAATTGGCCCACTGTCGAAATTTGGAAAATATCGATCGAGAAATGTCTGGACACAAGAATAACAACGCAAAGAAAATCACAGTAAAAACAAAGCCCCATCTATTTTTATCGACGGTCATAATTTTTTACGCCTGATCGATTCAACAATGTCTCTAAAAGAATTATGTATGTACATATATGCACATGTTTGCATATATCCTTGCAACTCTTTATTTATTAATATAAGCACATAAGTAGAAAGATATTTCGTTTAAACAATTTTTTTTTAACAATTTTTTACCATACTGTACATTTACATATGTATGTAGATATATAGTATGTAGTATATGCAAATTTATTTCTGAAAAGAAGGTTAATGATTTATATACACTCGAAGAAATTATTTAGAAGGCAAATACGAAATACGTATACGAGTGTATAGTTTTAAGAACATTTTGAGTTAACATTTAATATTATGGAAGGACACCGATAATGCTGGTAAGTGTGTAGCAGCTGTTGTAAAATTATTGGCCATAACTCTGCTCTGCTATCTGGTACCTCCAAATAGAAACACCAACGGCAACTACCGACTTCAACTTGTTTGACACTTATCGTTATTATTTAATAACAGTAGAAATTTTTCTGCAACTATTATTGACTAGATCCTGTTACACTGTATCTGATTGACATGTTTCAAACATTTGTTTCATAACAATGATATGTACTTAGTAGAGCCCTGCACAAACATACTTTAACAAAATTTTAAAACATTTGCTTCGTTTGAAACACTTCCGCAATATTAATGTTGCGACGTACATATATGTACATATATTCACTACTGAAAGAACATTTTGTTTCAACTTATAGGACACAGAATAGAGGTTCTGCACACTTCACAAATAAAAAAACATTTTCCTATTGTGCATCTGCATCGCAGAATTGCTGTTGCGTAACAAATGTTTTAAGCACATGTTTAAGTATGCTCGTGCAGGCCTACAAAATGTACATTTGTATGTACATGGAGCATGTACAATTATACATAATAAGTTATTCATTCAATTAAATCAATTTACAACTTTCCAATGTATTTAATAAAAAAAAATTGTCTCTAATGTGAATTTGTTAATTATTTTGTTTGTTTTTGTTGAACAAAAAAAAAATTTGCAAAATTAAAAAAAAAATTTTTATAAATAATCGAACATTAATAAATTATAATTTTATGCCTACAATATTTCAATGCATTTAACAACCAATATGCATTCTTTTTTTTTATATATTAAATACCATATTAAAATACCAGTTCAGTCATATTTTTATTTGTTTTGATCTTTTTTCAGATATAAATATTTAAAATTGTTTTATTTAATACAAACACCACTTACAAATTTGTATTTTATTATTATAATTAAAAACAATATACTTAAATTGAAATACTTACATACATGTGTACATATCAGAGGTGGACACCACTCTTGTGGTTGGCATGAATTATATGTGATCGGAATTAGTTTTTTGTTTCAATTGCGCGAGCATGCATGATCGTGAGTATAAGCAAATTGAGCGCGATTGTTTCGAGATCCTTCTTTGCTATATTGTAATTTTTTTTCATATAATATTTAACTTTTTTGAATTATTTTAATTTTTTTAAGTATTTCGCGAGCGTGAGCTTTCGTGATTGTGACTAACTTTTTTTCCACTCACGTGAGCGTGCATGAACGTGAACCAGGAGGAAATTTTTTTTATCGTGACCTTGCATGAGCGTGAGTGAAAAATTCACTCACGATCTCATCTCTAGCACATATGTATGTATATTGCTATGTATGTATGCACAAATATATTGTTAACTATGCTCTTTATAGCACGATGTGAATGAAGGAGTGGAAGAATCGCATAACAATTAAAAAACCGACACTTTTGCCATTAGAGCGATGCTACATTGTGCGTTGTTATTATTGTTGCAATCGACTTGAGTAGAAAATATGAACGAAACCACTCAAATAACTGAGTGGTTTTCATACAAATTGTTCACTCAATTCGATTGCTTGGATTCTATGATTTCTATTCAATAAAACAAACTTCGGTATCGAGTTCAGGTGGGTCGGTCTGAAAAAGTGCATTCGGTCGGACACTAATTGAAAGTGCTGCTAGAAAATGAAACTGGGCGTAAATTTCGTTCAATATCGAATGCCGTAATTTGGTAGAATTAGAAAAAGGTAAGCAACTATGCTGAAATGTTTTACAGGAGGAAAGCTAAATAGTAAATTGAATTTCATTGTTACAGTAGAAACTCGATTCTTGCACGTAATGAATACCGAGTATTAATTTCCTATACAAATAAAAGGCATCTGTTTAGAATCTAAGTTTAATATTTTAATTCAAAACACTTAAGTTCAACGCATTCGTATAACACAGTAAATACATATTTTGTGTGGAATTAAAGAAATTTAAAATTTTTGTTTGTTTTGTATAAAGTCGCTTGTTCAGTACTACATACACTGCTTCTTAGTCTCTGGAGCATCATAATATCGTCTAATGAAGTATTGTTTTGCTCCGCCCATTCTCAGCAAATATTGAACGCTGATATTAGTCTCCTCCGATGTAACTTGCTTGGTTTCTTCACCATCGGTAGGGTCAACATCGGTACACTGCTCCTCATTTTCTGCGGTGAGCGCCAAATTAGGTTCAACAATCCATTGCTTAATTTCAGAATGTGATATTTGCTGCAATGGTTCTACTTCTTGAAGCAAAGTTGCAATGGATTGAATATTGAATGCATCGTCAGCTAGCTGTAAACGTAACTCTGAAAGAGGAATGACATCTTCATTATCCCAGTGGGATGATTTATTAAACAGTTTTTGAAATGATGACCGAATTGAATGGGTTAATAGAATCACTCTTATTTGACAGTTTTCCCCACATATTTTGAGTCTTCGGATTCCATGCCTTTTTTAAAGTTTGCAACCCAACCATTGCTAGCGTGGAAGCAAGCCAGCCAACTTTTCCTGAATTTTGGCATGGAATAACTTTGCCTTTTTCATTTAGCATATCAGATGAGATTGTTAAATTCTTTGCTCTTTGATTTGCAAACCATTTAAACAATGCTCTCTCCATTTTGGGAAACTCCGAGGGCGTAAGCGTCTTTCTTCTCTTAGGGCCGGATTCAGAATGCGCCACAAATTTCTTTATGATGTTTTCAGAAAACTTTTCGCTAAGGAATTGGTGGAAAATCCAGGACTTAATTTCTTTAAAATTTTAGCTATGTCTTTAATTGTCAGCAACGTAAATTTTTTCTTTGCCATTATGACAGCGCACCTCTCAATAGTCAGCTTAAAACTGATTCAAATTGAAACATTTCATCAGCAGCATAAAACGACCGGGATTTCCCAAAATGTATTCAGTCTAAGAAAACGTAAACAAAGCAGCACGCAAGAGTAATACAAAAATGTTGCAAATATCGAGTTAAAAATTTTCGGATGTCGCAAGTACTGAGTGCGTAATGAAAAATATTTCCATGTTGCAAGAATCGAGGTGTGCAAGTATCAAGTATGTGCAAGAATCGAGTTACTACTGTATTTAATTCATGAAACATTGTTGTATGTATGTGTACTCGTATAGCTAAGGACCATAGTACATGATTTTTTTCTAACCGGGTGTCCTCAAGCCGCCACTATCCTCTTTTTTTATTAATTCTTACACACTCCGGTGTGGTTTGTGAATTAGTACTTCAATTAATTTGCAAGCATACACTAAAAAAACTTTCGTAGTTTCTTTTTTCGTAGAACATACGAAACTTTCGCAAACTAATAATGTGGTAATATTCTCTTATTTTTCGACATATTGTTTAAGTGATTATTTAAGCTTTAGGTCAGTTTATATAAAAAACGTATATTATTTATTTTTTAAATCGATATTTCGCCAATATCCTGAAGAAGCCAATCAATGATATTGGCGAAATATCGATTTAAAAAATAAATAATATACGTTTTTTATATAAATTGACCTAAAGCTTAAATAATCAATTAAATAACTAATAATATGGACTAGAATTTTATAAGTTTTAAGCAAGTAAAAAACCCCTTTCGTAATTTGATATCCTTGTTAAATATGAGATTCTAAATATATTACGAAATATTGTTTCATAGCATTATGAAAATATTTTTTTATGTGTAAATATATGAACACAAGTTTTTTGCCCTCAAAAAGTAAGACGGTAAAGGCTCAATGATTAAGTTCTCACTTTAAAAGTTATACTCTAAAGAATTTCGTACACACTTTTGTGGCGCTGAATTATCGAAATCTTTTGTATAAAATACGAAAGATTTCCTGCACATGTTGCATGCATTCTTTTCAGTGTAAGTGCCCCGCACTTTTGGCTACAGTTTATGAAAACGTGCTTTGTACAATTTGTTTTGATTTTACAATAATATTTTTTTATTGATAAAACGGCAAAAGCACACCAACAACAAATACAAGTAAAATTAATACAAGTGCTTAATCGATCATTCACACGCTTGAGTATCAGCTCAAACAAGAAGTGTTTTTTTGTGATTTGCACACCGAAAACACAAACGATTCACATCTTCTAGACTAAAATAAAACATAAATAAAAAAAAGATAACAATTGCATTTAATAAAAAATTAACAATAAGTCGATGATGATCTTTTTGATGATTTGTGAAAAATGTTGCTGGCAGAAGATGCGAATGTTTACATACACAATGGCGGTATTCAGTGTTTGGTGCAAATGCTCGTGCGAAAGTGCAAATGCAAATTGTCGTAGTTTTTTTGTAAAATCCAACAACAAAATTCGCAGAGTTGCCGTTAAATTTCACAAAAAAGCTACGATGTCTTATATTTCCTCTTTCGCAAGACCGTTTGCACCAAACACTGAATACCGCCAATGTTTTCTTGTTCCTAGTTTTTTTCCTTATTTCAGATTTTCGATTTTTTAGTGTTTTTCTTTATAATAACAAATTAATACAAAAAACAGTTTGCATATTTTCAGTTCAAAAAATATTAAATTTTGGCAATACTCCGACTAATTTAGTGCTCTTTTTCAATCATGATACGAGTATATGAAAACGATATAAGATAAATAAACTCCAGTAGAAATATGTTATCCCCGAGAACTCTCCCAGATTTTCAACACAAAATTGTGGTCCACATACTTAAAAATAATCTCCGATTCGGCGACGTGTCGCCTAAACTAGCAACACGGATTTTTAGTTTCATTAAAACTGAATTTTGTTATATTCTCATATTTATTAACACTATTGTATCCAGCGGTTGACTCAATCGACCGCATTCTAGAAATTAATATTAAACATTTACATAAAAATTCGTGATAAGATACAAAAACAAAAAATATTCTAATTAAACAAATTAAAACTCTGTCTCATTTTTATGCAAAAGTAAATTGAGCAGACTCACATGCACTGTTTGTTTATTTTTCAAGTTGAAGCTGAAACATGCATGTGTAATAAGTGTGCATGTGTTAGTAGTAACTTTAAACGTTTATAGCTCCCTAAATATCGAACCGATTTAAATAAAATTAATATTGTGTTCATCTATGTAAAAACCCGTTTGAAATCTTTTCAAAATCGGTTCAGTAATATGGCCGTAAAAGGGATCTAAAAAACGTGTTTGCCTTTTTATAAAATAGATTTCGTATAGAAGTAATTAATTCGCTGTTTGTTTTCTTTAATCGTTTGAATGAAATCACATTGACCCATTTATACGAGTATTGAATGAATGCATTTTATTTTACGCTCGACTTATTTTAGAATTTCACTTTCCAAAAGTACGAAAAAGAACATTAAATAATTCAATGCAACATGATTATTATTTTATTAGAAAATATTAAATGTTTGTTATTCTATTGTGTATTTCATTAGATCATTCATAATGTTGCAAACAATTAAATAATGTGTAGCAATTATTTGGCCTAAACAAAAAAAATTAAATAAATAAATTAAAGTCGCTTCAAGCATTAAATTTATTTATATTGTTTTGAATTCGTTTATTATTTATGGATAATTTCCTGTTTAAATTAGATAATTCTTAAAACTTGTTTCATAATAATGAAAAGGGAAAAGTTTTTAGTCATTTAAAATAAATAATAAAATATGATTTTTGAAACTTATGGCCGAATTTGAGGCTGCCATAAGAATTATGTGGACAAAAAAGTGAAAAGTTGTCGGGCGCGAGCAACTAGTTGAAGTCCAGGGCATATCGCGTGTCTTAATGATTTCCATTTTTGCATTAAAAATTTGTTATAAAAAACCTATATTTTGCTTAATATCAAGAATAAATGCATTCCTGTGACTTCAGTAGAAGGCTTACAGGCTGTTCACATATTACGGAACGCATCCAAGTGAGGCAGGGAGTTGAAAATTGATTACAGAATTTATAATTCTGAAATATCTTTAAAGTGCGTTAAAATGGCGTTATGCAATAGAGAAACAGCTGCTCATCTAAGTGAAATAAAAGCCAAAGCAACGGATTTTATCAGGCGAATTCGCCCTGATGAAAACTAAGACAGTGAAATCGTTAGGTGCAGTAGAAAAATGCAAGTATATATTAAATTGATGCACAAAGAGTTCTAAAACTATGTGTTCTATTTGACATTACTTCGAAACACGGCATTTCAGTGTACACATAAATAGCAAAACATATCGCTTCGTTATTGCAATGTTGTCATATCTCAAAAAATGTGATTTCTGAGTTAAGAATGGAGAAATATTCGTCGTATCGCTTTTCATTTCGTGTAAAATACAAATATCTTGTTTACTCACCTCTTGAGGGGAGAATACTTTTTTATTTTTCCATTGATGTGTGTGTGTGTGTGTAAATTAAAAACTTTAAACTTTTTAGATATAACTACGTTGCAATAAAGGACCGATATATAGTTTATCATTCGAAAAGTTTTTCTCTACAGCTTTGTTGCTGCTTATACTTTCAAAATAAGTAGAATATTAAAACAAAGATTTTAGACTGAAATAAAGAAGCGGGGTAAATCATCGCAAGAACATCGAATACAACAGAAAACATAAAAAAAACCAAAAATATTAAATACAGTAGTTGCTCGGTTATATGAACTAATTCAAACAGATCCTGTTCACTAAATGGAGAAGTTCACATAATCGAGAGAATACAAAATAAGTAATTCAAATGTTTTTTATTACATTAAGTTTTTATTTTTAATAAGATTTTTAATAACTAATATATGTACATGAAAGTAGTCGGTTATATTTTTTGTATTTTTCTGCTTCAAGGAATTTCTGTAGTGCCTTGTCCCTGCATTGTCACAATGCCAAAATATCATTAATATCAGATATATTATTTTCACTTCAAGCAATAACTTTATTGAATGCTTCGATTGCCTCCGTTGTGCTTATTTCAGCTGTTGTTACGATGCACTGCTCTTGATCATCATCTTCAACTTCGCTATCTATATCTTCGCTACCAATTGAATCTCTTCTAATAAGACAAACACTAAAAACAATCAACGGTTGAAAGCTATAGAGATAGGCTGTGTTCACTCTTTAGAACCTCCTGTGTTTAAATTTTGTTGTTCACTATTCTGGAAGTTTACATAACTGGATATTCATATAACCGAGCGGCTACTGTAATAACCGAGCGGCTACTGTAATTGCATCTTATCGACTAAGCGAATATGTTTCTCTCTAAATAAAACTATTTGTGACCGAGATCTACTAGATATCAAAACATTCAAGAATGTGTTGAATGTTCTATTTCAGTTTTGTTCTTTTCTTCAATAGTCTATTACCCAGCTAGCATTTTCAATCGTAAAAGAATCGTCCGCGATCGGAGCGGGCGATTAAATTAATCGTATTTCGATCGTGCAAGTTCAGTACAACTGTAAAAATTC
This sequence comes from Gymnocheta viridis, assembly GCA_956483585.1. Lineage (NCBI taxonomy): Eukaryota > Metazoa > Arthropoda > Insecta > Diptera > Tachinidae > Gymnocheta > Gymnocheta viridis. Next base: position 3,173,304 of record OY101444.1, read on the forward strand.
GGTAAAATTCTACTAACTATCGCGATTTTGAAGTAACATAAACAATAAAAAGACTCGCAAAAACATCATCTACAAGAGTAATATACGATTGCGATGAAAAAACAATCGTTCAATGGTCATCAGAATACTTAAACAACGATTGCGGAATAACATAAAAAAATCACTCGTCCAACAATCATCAAACACCACTTGAAAGAGTCAAATACGGTCGTTGCTCGCCGAAATGCGTGAACGATGATTAACTCGTCCAACAATCGTCAGAATGACTCCCAACAGCATCATTTGGAAGAGTAAAGAGTAATTTTACTCTAAGAATCGCACAGATGAGTATTTGAGCCAAAAAGTTGGCCAAAATTATTAAACGTGTTTTTTGAATTGAAAGATTAAGTTTCTTGATAGTTTTATGTGTAATTTCACTGAAGGAAGCATGGGGTTAAGTGTATCCATGTCAATATTGATGTCAACAATTATGGTGTCTTTTTGGTGACCTGTCAACAATTTGTTTTTTTGTCTTTTGTTTTTGATAGACAGAGAAAATGTTTGGCGGTTAAAAATAGATCATTAATTTAAAACGAAACGAAGTTCCTTTTACATATGTTATAAACAATAAGAAAAGTATACCACAAAGAAGACTGTGAAATATTTTATACTTAATTTTACTTTTAAAATAATATGTATTATTTTAAATAAATACTTGTACCCGTTTCAACTACATTAAAATAAAATTATATTGGTGACATTGTCAGTATAATTTTAATATTGACATTTACTGAAGTTTAGAAGGACAGCGTCTATAGTGAATCAGTACAGTTTTACTACGGACGTTACCCACAGTGCGGTGATATCGTCAATAGTAAGTCAGTACAATCTTACTATTGACATTTTCTCCATATGGCCCCACAAGAACTACCTAGTCAGTATTGATGGTGTCTACTGGTAGATTTATTAGTACAAGCCTGTGTTAAATGTTAACTATTAACATTTAACACAGATAGCATTAGTTGGGGTACAATTAGTCAGTAGTACTGGTGACATCGTCAATAGATAATCAGTATAATTTCAATATTGACATTTCCTGCAGGATTGATTTAAAAAATCTAGTGGCAGATTTTTGAATGTTTTTCCAACAACCCCCTCTCCACTTTTGAACAAATCTTTCAGTGAAAAAAAAATCAATGTAATACCTTCATTCGTTTGGCAATAAAAAAATATCATATAAACATCTTGAAACCGAAAAAAAAAACATTAAAAGCGCATGTAATTTTCTTCACTTTCCTGATTTCAGCAGATTCTGAGATTCAAATCGCAACATAAAGTCTTAAAAATTTACAATATGATGTAAATTTTTGTTGAGTTTCGATCTGTGTTCTTAGTTTTTAAGATTTCTTTGAATTCATTTTTGCCTTTTTGGACAGCTTTTTGGCACAAATTTTCCTCTGTGAATCGTCTGGACGATTAAAAAAAGAATCGCGAAATGATCGCTGTTGTTGCTTGTGCAGCTCTTTAGTATATTTATTTACATACTTAGATATATAGACTTCTTCGAAATAATATACGATACATTGTTGTTAATCGATTGCATCATTTCCCCCAAAAATAATAAGTTTATGTAGTAATTTAATGTAACAGCGATCGAAATATATTTGATACGTGACTAAAAATCTTGTTCATTCTCATATCTCTCGTTCTGACGGGTGACGGGGTCAACTTATTTTTTCTACCAACCGTAACGTACATATTAAAGAGATACAATATGAAATCACTAAAAAACAACAGCTGAGGTAAAAATCTATGAAGCAAATTACGTGTTCAAAACGGAAGTTTGTCAATTCAATGTGTCCAAGAGTGTCAGATGTTATTTCCGGCTTATTATCAATAAAAAGAAATTATTAGAATAATAGCAATTTTGTAATTTCATAACTATTGTAGATATTCAAATATAAAAAATGCTACAAAAGCGGCTCATCATTTATTTATTTTTATTAATGTTCAATGTTTTTCAATTTATGACCCAAAATTTAAATTATATCATTTATATTTAAAAAAAAATATTTAGTTTTTTTGTGTTCGAATGCCCAAATAGTTAATGTCTTTTAATAACGAAATTTACGATTTATTAATTTTATTTAAATTTTGGAAAAAAAAACAAATTTGGTACATGTGGGCAGACCGACTAACGAATATTCAGGCATGTGACAATTTATATTTTCTCGTTAATTTCCCTCTTCTAATCCCGGGTATTTGTGTCATACTACAATTATGTAGTTGAGTTTAGTGCTTATTTTCAAGCCTCAACGCATTTATTTACTAAAAAAAGATATAATAAATATTAATTGCTGCTGAAAAAGCTTACAAACATATTTAATCTACATATGAATGTATAGCCCAATTCACAATCTTGTGCAAATGTACTTTTATCGTAGCATTTGCAAAGTGGTGTAGCATATTTTTACTCTACATTAACAAAATACAAAGATATACATTTGCTACACTTGTATAAATAAGCAACAGCTAAAGGTAGTAGTATATATTTGCACTCTACGCATGCAACACTTAATTGCAAACCAGAATACCGCTCATTCATGCATGTGTGTGTGTGTAAATGTAAATAAATAAAGAAATCTTTTTCACAGCTGAGTGTGAATTTCGTGTTTTGCAAAACAGTATTCCAAAATAAATCAACAAGGACGTTCACGATTGCTGGAAAATGTAAAAATGCAAAATGCAAAAATATGCAATCTCAAACGCACAAGATTGTGAATAGGGCTTATGTATTCACATATGTGTGCACATAAATACACATTAAAATTAGTGTGTGCTTGTAGTTAGTTTGTTTGCTTGAAATCTAAGGGAACCAAACTACTCCAGCTGACCAATTCTTTTGACATTTTCACAAGGTATTTATTACTTGTTTCCTGGAAGAAGCAAAAACAAAATGTTTCATTGAATACCTGTTCTACATAAACCGAAATGTCCCATTGTGTGGCAAGAACACGTTAAATAATAATAAGGGTTTCACAGTCGCAATTGTGCAAATTTGCGACGCAGTAGATGTTGAGAGAACTTTTTAAATACGTCGTATTTTAGCTTAAAGCAGCTAATTTAGTGCCCTTTTCCACACACAAAGTTTATTTTGACAAAGTCATCAATTTTCCTTTAAACTTTCTTTACTTTGACAAATTTTATGTTCTTTTGTTGGATGAATCTGCGAATCAAGCACACGAATGCAATCAAATACAAGTATGTATGTATGTGTAAACGATGAACGAAGAAGAAAACAACTTTGCGAATACATCAAAGTCTGTACTGACCCCCATTCTTCTTTCCCTTCTCCCCTTCAAAACCAACACTTTGAAAAGCAAACTTTGCGTATGGAAAAGGATTCTTAATAAGATAATAACCTGGCAGCGCTGCTTAAACTATTTACATATTTATTAAACAAAGCCTGCAGCACAAAGTTCTGTATTTGTTTAGCGATTAATATACATAAAAATAAAAAATTATGATCAAAAACATATCATTAGATTGTGAAAAAATTGTTAAACTAAAATGATTAGATACATCTATAGTTTGTGAATAACAATATGGCGTTCTGATATGCCAGAAGCTTTTGTTTGCTTTTATTTGCAAGTAAGCAAAATGCAGAAGCATGATTTTTCAAGTTTTTTTAGTGCATATTAAGTGAAATGAAGCGAATTGCAAATACGTACATATATTTTGTTTTTGTGTTGATAACAATTATGAATTTTTGCACACATTGGCTTGTTTGCAGTACCCATCGTGAGAGCCCTTAATAATGGTTGAAGATTAACCCATATCTATGCAGCAGGTCCAACAACAACAGCACCCTACAAAACACAGCAACTAATTAAAGATTGAAATAATAAGAAGCGTAAATTAAAGCCTGATTAGAAAGAGAAAAAGGAGTTATTTAATTTGACAAAAAAAGTAATTAGTACATCTGTTTAGTGAAGTCAAAGGGGAATTTTTAAAAATGTTTCAAATAAATATGGGATCTGTCTACTTTTAAAATAACACATAATATTAAGGATTTTTCATAGATTTTTCTTTTAGAGCTCCAAGAATTATTAATCCAAAAAAAAAGGTAACTAATTTAATTTTTTTTATTTTAGTTTTTAATATAAATTTTCAATATCTGCAGCTGTTTGTATGTATTTTTCAAGTTGCACATACAGTAGTTTTCCGATTTAACGAACCTAATTGGTGCAAGGCCAATTCGTTAATGCGAATTGTTTGTTATATCCAATACTAAATTAAAATGGCCTTCTTCACAAACGATTAATAAAGTTATTGTAGGTTTAATGTTGAATTTTTATATGGCAAAACAGGTTTTAATGCACACATTAACTTTAATAAACGTTTGTGAATAAGGCCGAAAATTAATAGCGTCGTCTATTTTATTCATAAATATAAATATGTATGTCTGATGTTTTTTTAATATCTTATTATTAATTACTATAATTAGTAATTTAAAATAAATATTTCTTCAAAAATATGTATAAGGAAAGGAAAACTTCATAAAAAGCTTAATACAAAAATAATTTATTAAAAAAATTTGTTAAACACAGTCTGCTCATTGAAAGGACGTCCTTTTAATGGCCTCTTCTTGAAGCTCTCTCAAAAGCATTAAATATGTTTTAATATAAATTTCGAAGTGCTTAATGACATCTTCGTGTTTTATTTTGGCTCAAGCCCTTCATCATTTTCGTTTTGTTCATCTTTTTTTTCTTTTTGTTCGTTAAATCGAGTACAAAATAAAATTTTTATTCGTATTATAAGGTACATACTTAGTAGAAATGAAAATTTGGGTGTTCGTTAAATGCGATGTTCATTAAATCGAATGTTCATTAAATCGGAATACTACTGTACTTGTATAAAACTCTCAAAACTCCATGCGTATTTAAATATATTTTGTGGTTTTATTGTTAGAAGTTTATCTAAGTACGTATAGTATGTATAATTGCAGTATTAATTCACACGTTCATTCGCACGTGCAAATGATATTAAATACACACACACACACACACACACACAGAGTTGCATGCGAATGCATTCATACTTATGTGTATGCACATCCATACATTCGCAAATATGTGTATATGGATTACTAATTGTATTAAAATAATCCAAACACACAGTCTTACGAGTAACTCTTAACAACAATCATTTAATCAAGGAAACCATAAACTATATTAAGTGAAGGCGCGCTTACGCACACACATGCATCAAAGCATACGTTTAAATGAATAACATGAAAAGACATGCATGTGCATGTAAATATGCACAAATATTGTTCCATACGCTTGTGGTAATGGTTACTGTTATTTTTACCATCACTAGATTAAGTTGGGCAGTGCGGTTGAAGACTTTTAGGTGCATTGTAATGCCATGAGGGCTAATTTAAAGTTGCTGAAAAACAAATTGGAAACTTAGAAATACAATTAGAAATTTTGAACTATCGGTTTTGAACTGATTTCCTTAATGAGAGTGATAGTGAGTTTGCCCAATCTGAATTAAATTTTCTTTGCATTATTCAAAAAGCAAGCTTGAACATGAGCGATTTTTTTTGTATGAAAAGTTACTCGCGATTTTACCTCTAGTTGCATTGTTTTTTGTTGCATTGTTCAGTGACTGTTCCTGCTAATGTGCGCAGGTACAATACACATCATCAAATCAAATTTTTATAATAAAATTTCACTGAAGATGCAGTTTCTACTAGTGCCAAACGGCATGGCTACCGTTTCGGCGTTGGAGTCATTCAGAGCAGAATCAGTTCTAGCCAGCTCATCCACCTGTTCGTTGCCTGAAAAGTTGCTCTATGCTGGAATCCAGATGACCGTGAGGTCAGCCTGACCAAACATCACTCTCTGTCCACTCTTTAGTAATATGTTTGTGTATATGCATATGCATGTATGCATGTGGGTGCTCTTTAATTTTCGTAACTTAGAGAGAGAGTGTGTGTGTGTATGTTGTGTGCACTTGCACTTGAGTTTGTTTACCTGGGTTTGTGCAATTGATAAATCAATTGGCATTATTAATTGTGTATTCATTGATTAACTTATGCATTCTTACATTGCTGCATTTAAAGTTCTAACGAAATGCCTAACGACACACATCTAGTTACACATACATGTAAACATATCTATGCACATATTACGTATGCAGATGTGGTCTACAAATTAAATTAATTTCCATGTGGTTAAGAAGCTTTATATAATTCAATTTCAGATCTTGTTTGATTTAACGTCTTATTTTCAAAAAAAAGCGGTTGCTAAAAATTTAGTTTTTCCGTGTATGGTATCGGTTGTTTAAATATCACTTTAAAGTTTAGTTTAAGTGAGCAGCAATTTGTCTGGAAAATGTTTATGTAAATCATTCACAAAATCATATGCGGAATGTACATAGCTCATTTTTTGCAAATCTTATTGTAGCCTTTGCATTCTAATCTCAGTTATTGTTCAGAAACGTATCTGTTAAAGAACAAAGTTTATACTCAAAGCTTCTGTTATCAGTTGGATTTTCTTTTTTTTTGTATTTATAATGTAAATTCTTCATTGGTTTTCAAAAAGAAACCTGTTCGCTCAAATCACCATAACTGCGAATGCCGCCATCTGGCCATGTAAGTCTGCGTTTAGACGGCTCATGTCTTATTGACATGATTCTTACTTTTTCTTCTTTGTGCTTTCATTGTTGTTCACACAAGTGTGTCAAGGCTTAAAAAAGGCAAATGCATCTGTGTACTCGTCTCTTTTCCCCTCGTCTCCCTCGCCTATAAAGTAGCAATCATGTCAATAACACATGACGTGTGTAAACGCAGACTAAATATGACTTGGAAAATTTTGTATTTAAACAAAGTATTAAACCAGTAAATATTGCAAACAAGATTATAATTAATGACTATGGAAGAGTAATTTATTTTTTCCATCGAATTAGCAGTGGACATTTTTATGGCCAATTATGCTTGATATTGCTTTTTTAATAAGTGAAAAAATTTACATTTTAATCCGCTGAATTCCTGTTTTTCACGGGACAAAAAGAAACACACACACACACACTGACATGTTAGAGGATTAAAATGCTGATACACTTGAATTTTGTTTGGCCCACTCTGCCAGAAGCAATCGTTAAAATGTATTAACTTGCATGTGTTGAAAGACCACCATGCTTTGTGCTGTTAAACGAGTGATGGGTGCATTTGAAGTCAAGTTCGACTAAATTATTTCAAACCGTAAAAACATAAAAAGTAATGTAAGAAAATGACTACATCAATGAATTGTGTATTGCTAGTTTTAGTTCTTTCGAAATCACTCGATTTGCAGAACAGGGCTCAAGTCTTAATGACAGCTGTCTCCCTGCAACTTAAAAAAAGAAGACATTAAAGCAAATTGAACCAGAAAAACAAGCAGAAAAGTTCCATGTAATGTAAAAGATAAAACAACACTGAAGTCTTGGAAGAGGCAGTTAGCATAACTCACTAACAAGTTTTAAAGATACTGACTGCAATTAAATTATTTATGTTGAGGAACGAACGAATGCTGTTGAAATCAGAATTCTACATCAATGTTTCTATACGATGCATTTTTTATGTATTCTATAATTCAGACAGTCGACTGACTCGTCTGGAAACTATTCAAGTAACTGAGTTATTTCTCGACACCGATCCTCATAATGTAAAAATAATATTCATACATATTTACAATAAAAATCATTTTCTAAACTAAAAATTTCTTTCACTTGTCTGTGCCTAAAAACCGTTTCAGCTGTTTGTGTCTTTATGAAATTAACTATTTTTCAATCAACTTAACTTAACTTAACTTGTCATATAACACGTAAAGTAGAAGTTCATGTTGTCATGTCTGTGCTGTGATCATGTGGCAGCGTGCGCTGAAAAAACTTTGCTGGAATTATTAATTTCAAACAACTTTTAGACAGTCAATTCAAACTCATTTACAGACACAAAGAAATATCTGACAAAACGTGACTTGTTCTACTCCACTTGGAACAGATACAAAGAAGGAAGAAATCTTTCAAACATTTAGATAAATAAATTGCTGATATTAAATCGAGAAATTATTTTATAGGTAATTTTATTTTATTTTAATTTAAATTTTTATCGTGATTGATTCAATAATGTAGTGAACATTGTATTGTTGAAAAAAAATTAATTTTAATAAATTTCCAACAAATTCGTAAAAAAATAACGATTAGTGATTTAATTACCTGATTAGCTAAATGTGTTTGTTAATAAGATTTTTTGTTTGTTCATGCACCGCACAGTGGGGCGATTGAACGCAATAATTATGGTAATAGAACTGTGTTTTATAAACTGCCAATCCGATTACAAAGTGATGTACCCAAAACTCTTAGCTATAATGATTGACATATAGTGACAGGTACACCAAAAACGGAAATGACTACAACATTCGTCGTAGAGGGTATTAGGTCTAATAGGACTCGGTAATGCCTTTCGACTAGCAACTATCGGCTGAGGGGCGGGTTCATTGACCATTCTCACCTGCTACACATTCCATAACTTTAATTAAAGATTCCCTAAAGACGATAAGCGAAAATGTTGGAGGAACTGTAATTATTAAATAACAATTGTCTTACCTATTGTAGAAATGAAATCGAAGTGGACGTATTTTATTGCAGTTCTTATTTTATAACAAAGCGAGGAGCTTTATGGTATGGCCCCTGTGGTCTCGTCACCCACCCTACCATCCTTCTATTCTCTATTCCTACACAGTGACCACCAAAGGAAAACTCAAATAAATTTACTTCGTTTGTTAAGTCTATTTACTTATTGAACAAATTAATTCTGGAAAGCACCATGAACTACAACCTGTCACAGTCGTACACCTCGGGGTTTAAAAATCTTGCAAGACCTGTAAATTTTGCAAATATGCAGAGTTTTTTTAGAATTTAAATAAAAGGTTAAAAGTAAAACTTCTGTTTTTCTAGAGTTATGTTTTGCAGCTCAAAAGATATTTGCATTCTCTGTTTTTGATCTTAACTTTAATTTGTTTTTTTTTCTTTGGCAAATGTTCTGCAAATTAAATCTTTAATTTAATTGATTAAAGCTTTAATTATTTATTGAATTGATTAACAAAAAAATTATGACAATAGCTACAAAAACTATTTCATCTTTGAATTGTGCATGGAGAGGGAAGTTTTTATGTGAAACTAAATAGCATTGTGTTCGTAATTATGCCTTGTAGTTCTCATCAGTATTTTTTTTAAATTTTATGTAAACATACAACTTTTTTAATTTTAAAAAAATTTAAATTTACATGCAGCATGTAGACTAATTTGTTTCACAACAAATAAATCACATTTAATAAAGTGCGAATTATGTGAATTGTAATTTACACTGATAACAGTTAACAATTTTGTTGACATGAAATACATTCTTTACTTTTTTTTAATTAAAATTTTTAAATAATTTTCTAAATTAATATTTATACATAATTGTTGAACTGTTTAAGGTTTATGTTGAAACGAAAATCTCATGGCTTAAGTTCAAATCTGAGTTTACCCATTTCTTCTTAATTTAAGAAATTATATTTGGATAAATTCATTATTTTATTAAGAGACTACTTTTTATTTGAAACAATTTATTCATCAGACTAGCAGAACGGATCAGTACTGATTTCGAGGTCGCTACACCATCTCATCAGCGTTCTTTGTTCGATTTTGCCACATTTGACGGTGGATACTAGTGAATTATTTTCTAAATAGATTTACTGCCGGTTTTTATAAAATGAAAACAAAATTGTGAGTGAGAATTAATATTGAAAACAACAATAATATACGAAAAATTTTCTTGTTTTCAATATAAATTCTCACTCACAATTTTCTTTTCATTTTATAAAAACAGTCAGTTAATGAAATAATTAACTAAAATGTAATATTTTTAGCCAAATACTTTATTAATACAATCAAAAGTTTAGTTGTAAACTTGAAAAATTTCAATTAAAGTTTTAATTATTACCATTAATATTTAATATAAAAAATCAATTATAAAAATTTAAAGATTTTGAAATGAGCTAGAAAATGAATAAATCTTGACATAAAGGAAAACTATTTAAAAAAAATTCTCCTTTTCTACATCAAACGCGGATTGAGCTTTGTTTAGCTTTTGGTAAAGGAAATTTGAAATGCAACAAATAATTTTTGAAAGTTTCTTCATCTTGAAGTGGGTTTTACTATATTAATTTTGGAAGGGCAAATATTAATTTTTGCTTCTACATACATTCATGTTCCAAAAGTGATTGCCCATGAAATTTTAAACTGTTTAATATATACACGTTACATCCAGTATTGACGAAAAAAAGACAAGCCAAGTTTTTCAGTGTTTTACAAAGTGTAAAATATTTCCTTCGCGCCCACAAACGTGGACAATCGTAAATTTTTCAACCGCATTTCTTAATTGCATACAAATTAAAATAAAACAGGTTTTTTCAATTTTACTTTTCTTATTATTTAAGCACTTAAACATCCTTTTCCATTTCAAAAACAGCTTTAATTGATCTTGAAAAAAATCGATTAGTTAATTTTAAGAGCTTTTTTACCCATCCACTGTTATATAATTGGGGTATTAACCAGCTGTTTTATGGGTCATATTGTCATAATTTACTAATACTTTTCAATTGCTTTGCTTTTGTTTTGAAAAAGTTTGTTTGAGATTTTTTTTTAAATAAATAATATGACAAAAAGTTTTGTTCGTTTTGAATTCTTTGAAAAAAGATATCGCGACCTGTGTCGAATAATAATATTAATAATTAAATAATATGACGATAAATCAATCATGAATCCCTCAAATATATCTAAATAAAATGATAAAAATGTGTCGAAAATATGTAAATTTCTAGTATTTTTATTGAATATCAATAGTATAATATGACGCATAAGAAGGACTCTGATGATTTATATTCTGACAAGGAGTACCCTCAATTAGTGTTCTGGTGTTTCCAATTAGTACTCGATAGTTGATGACAGCAGGATTTAATTGTTTCAACAAAAAAGTTGACATTTTATCTGATAACACCCATATGGTGCCTTCTGAATCAATCTTTAGATCGTTGGGAAATACCAAAGTGTATGGATCCCAGTCAATTAGTCCCTGAGTCTCGGCTGTATATGGATCTTTAACATTCCAACAAGCAATAGCATCCTTATTCACTTGATTGTAGAAAATTACACCTGTATGTCGGTCATAAACCTCAACATTGGATTGGCCGTTTAACCCACGATTGCCAACGTATTTGAAATGGTGATAAGCATCGGGGCTGGTAGCAAGAGTTTTGTTTTGTAAAACACGGCTTGACACCTTGAACTCATCGGTGCTGGTAAAAGCATGGAAGTAAATATCTTTGGAATGATCGGGTTTTATGGGTCCTATCGCCATGCCAAAAACACCATCAGCATATTGGAAGTTAACTCCATCCACATTGAAATCTCCTTGTAAGGGATCAAAGTGAAAGAAATTGTGCGTGACGCGATGAGATGCATCGTCAAGCAAGGAATAGACGATAACAGCGTACGTAGCGAAGTCTGGCACGTAAGCAAATGCATTAGAACACTCTGAACGATCGGAATCTACAACCTATAGAAAATTAATAAAATAAAATAAATCCACTGTTCATTGAAACATATTTTTGCTTCAGACTACTTACAATATTGGCAAAAAATGAGTCCTCTTTAACTTGACTCCTGGGTATGACAAAACGACGAATTAATTTATCTGTTTTTAAATTAAAAATCACTATAGCATTTTCAGTCAATTGCTTAGCTTCGCCCAAAATATCTGCTAGTCCGGTATCCAAAACCCACAAACGATCACAGTTATCCGCTTGTATGCGAAATGTGGACACAATAGTGGATTTGTCTTTGAGCTTCCAGTTTTCACTGTTTTTCGTGGGTATGTGATTTGCTTCCCAACTGGGATAGGGTGTTAGCTTGGGAGATATATCTTTAGAATTAAGATCCACATAATTTAATGAAGAGGCAACACCAGATTTCCATCTGCATAGAAACAATTATTTAATATATTTTCTTATATAGTCTGACCTAATTGATTCCAGGTCATATTTACATAAACAAAGCTTTAGGATAAGTTTAAGTACATAAAATATACAAATTTATTCAAAAAAAAATTATTTATCAACAACTAAAATTGGTTTTAATTAAATTAGTTATGTGATGAAAAATAAAGTTTTGTATTAAATTTTTAAAAATTTTAAGTAGTTCAAAATTATAATTTTAGTTATGGAATGTATGTACAACTTTCATCGTGGGAGGAGCTTTAACAGCACAACTAATTGAACATAGAGTTCTTGTAATTTTAGTTATTTTCTAAGTACACGTAATTATTTGTTGTAAGTTTTATTCTTTATTAGTTTATATAAATATTTCCAATAGCTAAGTTTACTAATTTTCTATTTAACTTTCCATAGAAGTTTTTTATAGCACAAAATAATATAAAAATTTCACTTACCTGGGCACTGTTATAAACAACTTATTATGCCATCTTTCCAAGCCCAAGGGCAAATTATTTTCCACAACATATTCGCCCGAATTAATGGCTGCCTTTTCTGTTTCCTTGTTGGGCCAATTAAAGGCCAATTGCTTCCATTGGAATTTTTCTTCCAATTTTGCTCTAACTACAACTGCCAAGCTTACGATGCAAAATATCAATAACAATTTCATTGTTTTATTTTTAAAAAATCCACACACACAACCTCACACACATGCACACAAAATATGTTAATGTATTTAATTTTCTCTTTCACTTTCTTGAACTATTGTTGTTTGTTGGATTTTTTTTGTTAACATTAACATTCTCTTATAAAATAACGAAGTGGTTGTTACTTTTCCGACTTTCCTGTTGTACTAACAATTCAGTTTAAACATGCTAGGCTTTTTATTTGAAACTAACTTGGCCTAAAAGAAATAAAAAAAACCGACGGGAGCAAGACTTAATGATGCAACCACGACACATTTTACTTTTTCATCACTTTACTAATGCAATGATGCACAGTGGCTTAACAACTTTTTATTTGGGAAATAGTTCGGTAGCTCGTGAAACATTATTTCTTGAAAAGTTTCAAACCTCTTAGCTTTTTGAAAGTTGTTGTATGTATAAGCTAAGAGGTTTGAAACTTTTTTTGAGAATAAGGTTAAGGTCTACTAATGGTTTGGTAAAAGCACTAATAAAATACATTTATAAATTAATTTAATATTTTCTTGAGCAGGGGAAATACAAGATCTTCTTAATTTATTTTTGTATTTTTATTTTAATTAAATTATTTATACGTTTCCCCAATTTCTATTTTAAGACTTTTTATTCTATTCGTTTTAATTTTTAGGAAAATTCTTATTTTAAGTTTATCTTATTAGCAAAATACATATTTACTATATCTGCTTGTAGAAAGTCCTGCTGCGATTTTGTTTAGTTAATTTTAATTTTAGTTGGCAATAATTTTTATTTAGAAATCTCAGAACATTAATTTACAAAATTTTTTTTAAACTTTTTTGTTTTCCTTTAATTTTTAATTTTCCACCACAAATGTAGAAACTTTAGAACACAAAAATTTAATTCACAAAATCCTTTTTTGTTTGAATTTGATTTACAAAAATCTTTTTCATTTTTCACATTTCCAGAGTACAACATTTTAATTTTTAATAATATTTTATAAAAAGAATTTTTTAAATTTCGTGGTTAGACTTATCAGTGAATTCGTATTTGTTGTTATGAATGAGTTAAGCTTACAAATAAATTAATGAATGATTGAAAAAAATAACAACAAAAGAGTTAATATGAGTTTTTACTCTAAAGAGCATTTCTTTAATGTTGTTTTTTAAATTTTTAATCAAAAAAATTCGACTTGTTAGATGTGACCGTACCATCTAACAAACATTTGCCGAAAGAAACGTAACCAACAGACAATCTAAATTTGAATTTTTTTTAATTCCAATTTTTTTTTTAAATATGGGTTCGCATTTATTAAAAATAATATAAAAATTGCATTTTACGGCATAATTGACTTAATTTTGTGATATAAAAACAAAGTTAAATCACACTAACCCTAAGAAATAGTAGTGGTTACGTTTTTTTTGCAAATGTTTGCCAAGTGTGACCGTAACTTTAGTAACAAATTAATTAAAAATCCCAAACAGTTAGTAAGAAAATTAGTCAACAAGTTAACAGTTACGTTAACTTATATAAACTAGTACAACCCATAACACGTAAAAAACTTCTTAAATATTACATGTACTAAAGAGCCGAATTATTATTATAGACACAAAGCCCAAACAAAAATATTTATAAAGCCAAACAAAATATTTAATAAAAAAACAAGGCTTAGCTTTTTTTTAGTTCTAGATCCATAAAATGAATTGTTTGAATTTATAAATTTTGTAATAAATTTATTCTTACTATTAAAAACTATGACAAGCAAGTACAAGTTCGAAAAACTCAGTACTCTCCCACTTTTTTTACTAACACTCAAAAAAAATAGTAAAAAATCTTATACACATTCATTGAATTGTGCATAAAATATTAATTAATTGTTTTTGGTAAACATATTTAAAAATAATAGTATTTTTTCTTTCGTCAAACGTACACTCACAATATTATTACAGTAACGGACTGTACGTTATTCAAGAAGTAATCCGTTCAGTCATTTTTAAAAGAATAAACATTTAAAATTGTAAGCAATTTTATTTTTAACTGATTCTAACATTCTAAGGACATATTAATACGGATTGTCGGTTACTTTCAATATTGTCCGTTGTTTTCAAGTGCTGTTTTTTTCTTTGCTTGCTTTATTTGATTTGTTTGATATTTCCTCTCCTACACAAACAAAGGAAAAATCTTTTATTTTTACGGGCTTAAGTCAATTAATTTTTTATCATTAAAAATTAAATGAACTTTTGGTTCAATTTAAATGAAAAATGAGTAGACCGGTTTTTAAGTGAACTTTCATTTATTTTAAATTACAATTTCAGTTAATTTTACGTACAGAATATTTTGAGTGTACTCAAAGAAGACAATTGTTTGTCATTTTAAAACATCAATCTCACTAAAAAAATTAATAATAATAATTACTGCCTACAGATTAATTCAACTTGCAAAGGAACTTTAACTTGACTGTGAAAACCTTCAAGCAGATTGCAACACATTCTCCGGCATTTTTTGACATTTAGGACTTTACTTGAAAGTAAATATGTGGCAAAGGAAGGTACAATCAAATTCTACGATTAATAAAAAATGAATAAATTCAATTAGCAGTGTTTGTTTTGCAATTTTTTTAAATTCTGCTCTGAAATTGCATTAGTGTCCACATTATGAAGTTCTAGTTTTGCAATTTTTGTATTTTTTATACCTTCTTTTCTCTTCTTCTTATTATACTTTGACAATTCTAAAAGTAAAACTTAATTTCATACAAAAGTTTGTTATATTTCATACAAATGAAGAAATAAAATAAAATTGTAAAGCAAAAGGATATTGCAGAGCACATGAAACTCTGAAACTGTGTACCCCTCCCCAATCGTCTCACCATTCTCTCCAATAGCCTCAAAAATTGCTGCTACAAATATTTCAAGTCTGGACGGGGAGTTTTATAAATTTAAGTAAAAAGATTATAAATAAAAATAAATAAAATTGAAAACACTTATTTTTTCTGTGTGCAATTGTGCAAACGATGCAATCTCAAATGGAGAAGATCGTGAATAGGGCTATTGTATAAATGTTGATGAAAATTGTATCCCAAGCCTGTTTCTAAGCAAATGTTTATGTACAAATCACCATCAATATTTGTTCAAAATAGAGCTCATACAATAGTTTGTGAATTGGACAATTGTGTAAACTTTTACACTTTTTAGTCCATGAGCAGAGATGATGCATTAAGTACCTTGAAAAATAGGCATTACTGATTATCAACATACTCATTACTTTTGGAAATCTAAAAGACATACATACATGCATATGCAAGTATATGCACGTACATACTTACGAAGCTAAATAAAGACAAAAAAAGTAGACACTAGAAGTAGACATTAAAACAAAATTGACTGCCTGTTTTTGAAAATACTAATATAAAAATTTTCGTTCGTCAGTTTGCATTGAAAACAATAGTAAAATATGAGAATTTGTTTTTGTTTTCAATACAAATTATTCCAAAAAAGTTTCAGGATTTGTCCATTTGGTTTGCCGTTCTTGTAGTATAAAAATCTAGTAGATGACTTACATATATTTAATAATAGAATCAATAATTATTTTTGCATTCACATATACAATCCTATGATCATTTTTACATCTCCAAGGCTCATATTCTCATTCTTTAGTTAAGTAATGACAGTAGTTTAATTAATTAATTAACGACTTGTCATATAAATGTGATTGTTTAAACGGCCATCGTTAGTTACCTAAAGGTTGTAAATTTGGGCCTAAGCAATTTTAGTTTTTAATTAAAAAAATCTACATACATATATATTTTTGTTCACTGTTTGCTGCACAAAATATTATCTATCATCTTCTGTTATTTAATAAAATATAAATTAATAAATATGTAAAAATATATTCGAATTTGTAGATGAAATGGCCATAAACACAATTTCCATGCATATTTAAATTGTGAGAAAAATCAGGCTACTTTTGCAGTGTAACTAAAATTTTGCTTTTAATTTGTAACTAAAAGTTACAAGCTTTCAGCCTTTTGTTGTAAATTTACAACAAACAAACAATGCCAACAAAAAAAATATATGAAGAGAGTCGCCTTTTAATTGCTGTTAAACCACATGTGCTTTGGGTTTTTAACTAGTCAGCAAACACACACAAACACACACACTCAAGCATGCATGCATGTGCATGATAGTGTGTATGTGTGGCAGGTGCTAAATAAAAGTAATGTAAATACATTTTTAAACCTCTTGCAAATATGCTTTCAGAAATTTATAACAAAAACAAACAAACGAACTCAAAAAAAAGAAACATATAAAAAGGACTTGACTGTTAAATGAAAATCTAAATCTAAGCTTGTGTTCAGATATAAGTACATACATACATATGTATTTAATTTAAGTAAATATTTAATTATAGATTTTTGTTATGATTTCTGCAGTCTATCCGGATTTTTGAATAATAAATATATAAATTATTATATGGGAGTATTCGAAGAATTACTTGTTTTCCAATGCTTTTCAAATAAAAGAAAATAGACAATTTATTCGTAGATAGAATAATAAAGTATTGAATTGATTTTTGCCGAATATTAATAAAAAAAACATGTGCAAGAGTAGTCGTAGGGACACTTGGTTGAAGGAAAAATCCTTACGCAAAATATTCCACATATTAAATAATACTGAAATATACTCTAAGCAGTTAAGATAATAATTAACTGGATAATTAATATAAATGTTTAAATGGCTATAAACGTGTTGTCCAAACAAAGTTTGAAAAACTTTTTACTAAATTTAAATCATACCAATTATTATCTTTTTTGTGTTTAAATTTTGAATTTCTTCACTTAACGAACAAATTTGAATTATATAAAAAATAATAAGAAACAAATCTGAAAAATAGAATAATCGCTAGAATAGAAAAGGATAAAAATTAATTGCAACACTAATTATTTAGTACCCTCTAGTTAATTTCCAATCGATAGTTATCTTCGGGTTTCCATAATAAAAGAAAACCGTCTTAAGCTAGTATACGTAAAACCTCACTTGTTTGGTAGATCTCAAGCCCAAGGGTCAATTGACTTAAATAACTATAATTAAATTCTCAACATTTATACTTGAACTCTAACCTCTACTACTTCAATTTGAATACTTTAAGAGCTCTATTACACTTTACCCACCAAGAAAGAAATTAACCTCCTGTTTTCTTTCGCCCTTTCCCACGTTATTATAAATCGACCACATACGAGTGGCGATAATAACGTAATCTCAACTATTCAATAATAGAAGAGATTTTTCTTATTAATTGGACAGTCGAAACCATCACTAGTTCAAAATAACACACGTGTAATTACCGTTAATTGTTTTTTTTTTCGATCATAAAAATTAACATTTTATTATTTTTTAAATTTATTAATCGAAATTGAATGGATATCTTTTTTCAAAGAATTTCATTTGTTTCACTTTATTATTAATTATAAAAAATATAAAACAATCACTTTTCACTAAAGCGTAAGTACTCTGTACAAATTTGCGAAACAATTTAAGCAACATTATTTCGTTTCACAATTTTGAGAATTAGCCGCAGCCGCCACAATTGTGGACAATACCACGATTTACAAAAAATTGATCAGTTTTATTGCCTTGAAGTACGCAACATTGTTTTTCTTAACAATTTTCCTCCACCATGCTTTTATGGCGTTAAATTGTAGCTTATGTGACTGATTCCCAATAATATTTCTTCTTTTTACAGCCGATATAAGAAGACGCTTCTCTCTGTCGCTAAAGTTAATTTTATTCTGTTAATTTTTTATTATATTTAAACTATTTCCCATAATTTTAATTACAAAAGCAAGTAAAATCTGATCAGCT
Organism: Gymnocheta viridis; assembly: GCA_956483585.1. Taxonomy (NCBI): domain Eukaryota; kingdom Metazoa; phylum Arthropoda; class Insecta; order Diptera; family Tachinidae; genus Gymnocheta; species Gymnocheta viridis. The sequence goes on from OY101444.1 coordinate 3,191,877, forward strand.
GTTGCTTACAATTTCGTACGAAATAAAAGCCCTGATTCACTATCCTACACGATCGCACGATTCATTCACAGGAAAATTTTAGATAAGTCTGATCGACTTTAAAAAATCGCTTCGAAATGGCGTTTTAGGTGCCACACTATTCAACAATAATGATGCACAAACATCTCTTTGTTATTTTGTGTATATACATGAAATCCATTATTATAAAAAATACTTGAATTTCGTTGTTTTAAAAATAGAAAAAGTGAATATAAAATGTTAACGAATGAAGAAAAGGTTCAAATATTATCATCATTGGTGCTGTTTAACAATAAATACTACGCTGATCGCACGAAAACTATAATTTTCTGAAAATTTTCATAAGATTTACCAAATCGCACGACTTGCCAAAAATATCTGTCACATTTTTAGCATTTTTAGTCCACCCTACCATACTTTTATAGCACACATGCTATATGTGGCAGATCGTACGATTATGTACGATAGTGATTCACGGCCTTAAGTGATGCTTAATATTAGGTGCGTTCGAGTAACCAATAGTTTTTAAAATTTTTCACTGAACTTTACTGCATTTTACCAAATTGTGTTCGTTTACACAAAATACAGTGCATGAGAAAACAATTTGAGAGCTTAAAGTGAGAGTTTATGTCTGATTATTCAAAAATTTTTGCTACTAAAACTTTTGCTAGTGAAATTTACTAAACCAAAAAAAACATATAATTGAAAAGATAAACAGACAGAAGTAAGAAAACAAAAAGCATACGATATGTGAAAAAAATAATAATTAAAAAAAAAATTGAAAGTGAATAATATGCTCCTTCCCACCCAACAGATTGTAAATAAAGATAATTTTTATTTTTAATTATTTATTTTTTAAAGTATGAACAGTGGCTAAAATTGTGGTGTAAATGTCAAGTTACAATGTAAACAAAAAACCCACAAGCTAATTGAAAATAAATAACGTTTGTGTTATGAGGCGTACGATTGTTATAAATTAAAGTTTGTTTTACAAGTTCGCTAATAAGCTGGAATTTACGAATTTCTGGAATGCAAGGAAAGCTAATATTAAACATTTATGTATGTACATATGTAAATTCTAAATTTGCTAAAAATCTTTATTGTATTTTTTACAAAATGCTTTGCAAATATTTAATATTTATACATAATTACAGCCTACATACGATTTAATATTACGTGCTCATTAATCACAACACTATTAATTGTTGTAAATCATAAGACGCCTCTTATGATTTAGGAGTTTTCAGCAACTAAACTTGCACGCATCAGCATGCACACTAACCTGTATTCTTATGCATAATAAATTAATTGCATAGTTCTTTATTTATACAGGTGTTACTAAAGACAGCAATGACTGAAAACAATTTCAGACGACAGAAATTAGAAGAGAAAATATGTACATATACATATACATATATAAAAGGAGTTGTTACTCGAAACAAATTTGCAACAAGTTTTACATTTTAATGAAGAATGTTTCACACAAAGTTTCTTACATGTTTGCTTACAAAAGGGGTTTGTACTTGCACTAAAGAAAAACATTTTTGAATATAATTTAACAGAAATGTTTTTTTATAGTGAACCCCACCACTCCAACCATTCTTGTCAAGGTAACAATGTAGACACAAATTGTGTTCATTCATATAAAAAACTTGATTATAATGCAAATTATTATATACATACATGATTTAACAGTAGATTTTCACACACATACACACACATACACTTGCATATTTATTGCAATGACTGGTAGAGTTTATAAACGTTTTTCTTGCAATTTCCTTTAAAAAACATTTCCTTGTAGTTTGCTTTGACATTGAACCCAGCTAACAAAAAGCAAGAAAAAAGAGAAAGAAAAAATTACAATAAATTAAAAACTAAAGGATGTGCAGTGGTGAACTTAACCAAGTTCTTGACCATATTTATGTGTTCGTTTATGGAAGTAAAAAAAACATAAAACCTTTTTATTATTCGATTTTTTTTAATTTAATTTTTTATTCTTGCAAAAAAATAAAAGTCATTTCTTGTGCTAAATATTTCCTAGACATTTTAGCATTTTCAAGTTTTATGGTCATGGCATGCCGTATGAAAATAAATAATGTCTACAGCTTGTAATTGTTATTGTTGTGTTTTTTTTCTATATTTTTATTCACAATATTTCCGTGTTTCTTTTATGGTGATTTTAAATAAAATATATATTTTTTTTGTAGTAAAAAGAAAATTAAGTTTAAACTGTTTCTATCAAATACTTTTGACTAGATTTTTGACCATAATTGATTTAAAATAATGAATGAATATTGTTAAATTAAATTTGAATTTTATTTTTGATAAATAGGTTTATTTTTTGTGGACGTTTTTGAGGTTTATGTCAATTAAGTTGTAATTAATGTTTATTATACGGAAAAATATAACAAAAATATATTTTTTTATATGCGTAAAATTTTGTGGAACAGTATTTTAAATTAAATTTAAGTTAAATTACTTTTAAAGATTTTATTTTTAATTAAAGACAAGGAAAATAGTACTAATCTATAATTAAAATAAAGAGCTCAGCAAGAAGCATTGCTTCGCCCGAAGCGAGAGTACCTCCTGCTTCGAAATGAGCTTCCAGAAGGGTTAATTTTTGTTCGTTCTTCCACTTGAGAACTTTCTTTTTAGATATGAAATTGAGTTTAGCTTAAAGCATCAAAAATATCATATCTCTTCGTCTTATTGAGTCATTCTTAAACTTTCTTCTTTCTTTCGATATTGATTGAATAAAATCGTTTAGCAACAAAAAACCAAAATCAAATATAAAATAAAATTAATTAAAATAATATTAAACAAGACAAAATAATATGAAATAAAGTGAAACAAAATAAATTTAATTAATTTGAATATATTTATTATAAAAAGTACATAATAAAATAAAATTAAAAACACAGAATAAAATAAATGTAAATAAAACAAAATAAAATATAAAAATAAAACCGTATAAAATAAAATGAAACAAAACTAAATAAAAATAAATAAAACAAAACAAAATAAAATACAAAATATAATAGAATAAATTAAAATAAAATAAATTAAAATTAATCAAAATAAAGGAAAAAATTAAAAGTATTCAATAAATTAAAAAAGTGAAATGAAATTAAACAAAATAAAGTAAATAAAAATAAAAATATTAAACAAATTAAAAAATTAAATAAAAATAAAGCAAATATATTAAATAAATTAAAGAATAAAATCAAATACAATCAAACTAAGTTAAATAAAAAAAGTAATAATGAAATAATACTTTTATTATAAATAAAATAATACTCGTATAAGATGATACAAAGTAAAATAAAATAGAAAAATTAAAGAAAAAAATAAAATAAATTAATAATAAAATAAATTAATAATAAAATAAATTAAATTAAAATAAAATAAAGAAAAAATATTAAAGTAAAATAAAATAGAAAAATTAAAGAAAAAAATAAAATAAATTAATAATAAAATAAATTAAATTAAAATAAAATAAAGAAAAAATATTAAAGAAATTAAAAAATAAAATAATAATAATAATAATTAAACTTAATTAAATGAAAAAATAATGAAATGAAAAAAAGGTAAATAAAATAACATAAGATGATATAAAACTCAGTAAAATAAAATAAAAAAGTTAAAAAAATGCAGCATCATATACATAAAAAAATATGGTAAACATGCAGGTATACAAAATGCACTTAAACAAGGTTCAGGAAGAATAATTACAGATAATATATATTTTTGGGCAGTTAAGTGAAAACGCAGCTACCGTTGATTTTTTGTATGAAAATGATTTCAAAATGCCAAAAATTTTGGGCATTTATCTTAAATGTGCAGGTACAAAAAGGGCACGTAAAAAAGTAATTTCTATGGAATTTTAAAAAATAGTGACAGTGCGGTGATAGCACAGTTGAGTCGAAAGTGCTCTTAAGCAAAAGGCAGCTAAATCAAAACTACTGCAGTAAAAAAATAAAAATAAAACAACAAAATAAAAGAGGAATCAAATAACTAAACTTACGAGTTTAGATTAGAAAAGGTTTCTTAACCCAAACCTGACTTTATGGCAGAAATAGGAGAAAATAATACAAATATTCTATCTTTTCCTTCTTTTCCTTAAGAAATCAAACTTGCGCCAATGATACTTACTTAATGTATATTCAGTTTTAGTCTACATAAATCTGCTTTAAGCTTTTGAAGTTTATCTATTTTCGAAAAATTTCTTTACTTTCAAACTCTACAAACGCTGCAAATATTTTAAATGTTTGTGTGGCCTCCAACTAATATTACATTTTCTTTTACAACATTTCTAATAAATTTTCCAAGTACGTTTTTATTAAGTTTGTTTAACTGCTCATTTCAAAGTTTCTATTTTGTGTGAGTGTGTGCGTGTATGTAAATTTTGCATGTAACCTTCAACGTTTATGTTTGTTAGAAAGCTAACACCCTCATTTTTATTGCATTTTTGCTCATTTTTCAGCAAAACAAAAAAAGTTTAAGAGAAAAATGAGCAACATTTAGTAGGAGGAAAAGGAGAAAGGAACAGCGGTTGGCCAAATGTAATGACCAGTTTTATTTTCTGTTTAACTTGAAAATTACTTAAGAAGAAGATCTGTGGCCAAAATTAATTTTCTGTTGTGTTTTTTTTTTTGCAAAATATTCTTTGCTTGCTTTTCTGCTGAAGTGATTTGCATGATTTTTATTGTCTCATTTGCCAGTTTCTTATGCAAATATCACATTGTTTTTTAAAGTGATTTTTCCTAAAAATACTCTCAAGTAGCTTTGACTTTTTATCACGTTTCATTTCTGCTATTTTTTTATATTTATGTATTTGTCAAGCAAATTTGGTTTAAGAATATCAAGTTTAAAATTAGATGCAAATATGGGAATTAAAAAGAAAAGAACCGCAGGATCTGTGATAGCTGAGGACAAGGTCAGTAATTTTTTTCTGTAGATGGATGTGAATTAAAATGAAAATAAATTAACTCTTATTCGTTTCTAGATAGATGTTCGGCTAAATAAATGTATGATGTTGGGAAATCAATCTGTTGAATGGTAGCGGATTTCTTGCCCTGGTATACATTAAAAATTCAAACACATGTAGTACATACATAACGACACATAAATCTCAACTGGTTATAGGTGTAAACTGAGATCCCTAAGAACGTTGAAATATATGTAAGGGATTAACTCCTTTCTGCAGCCAATGTATTTTAAGGCAATTTATAAAATTCAATTACTTTTACTTAAATTCAATAAAACATACAATGCAAGAACTTGACTTTAAATAATTTTATGCAATTTACATAAAAAATGTGACCTATTTTATCACACAAAAACCATTGAAAAAAAAACTAACAATATAAGCTTATTATTCCTAAACAAATTGTTACTTTTTATGCAACATTTTCATCACACCCCTATCCGTGCCATTTATTTTGTATTGTCTAAAAGTCGTGTGTATGTGTTCGTTTTTTTAGATTTTATGCAAAATCTCAAAAGTTTTCGATGTCTAAAATACATTTCAGCCTATTTATATGCTATAGAAAAATCACTGCTGGATGGTGTGCTGTATGTGTGTGTGTAGGTATATAATATGTTGTTGGGAAGAAACCCTTTTCTCGCACTCTCTCTCTCTCACCCTCTTTTGTAGTAGTGGAGAAATAAAACTCCTTGTTTTTATTTAACATTTTTAACAGCATGTTAACACTTGCAATGCAACAGGCAACAAAGTTAACAAAACAAATGATTAATGATTGTGGCAAAATATGAAATGTTGTTGTTACAAAATGAAAATATGTAAAAATATTTCTTTATATTCAAAATTTTACATGTGCATGCACTTTTGTTTATATGTGCGAGAACTTTTATATGCATGTATGTGTTGGTATGTTTGGAAACTCGAAGTGATTTCCGAAACTATTCATTCGATAATAAAAAAAATCCTTAACTCACTTGAAATCAGTTTTAATTATCGTTTACAAGAGGGAAGTGTTAAATTTATGAAGCGGTTTCGGAACAGAGTCCCAAAAGCTATTATCGCTCGACAGAAACGATCTCAGGATAGCAGCGCTCAAATTTATAAGAAAATATATTTCTAAAAACAAAATTTATCCTTTAAAAATTGAGTTTACCTACCGTTCAGACAAAAAACATTAGAAAGTTAAAACAAATCATAATACTTTCATAATCAGAAGGCCATTGCAGCTCTTTCACTACTTAATTTTATGACTTATTATCAGAATTAAAAGGATGAAAGAGGCAAACTTTTTGCAACAATAACACATTGGCAAGAGGTAGATTTTGTGTGATTTAATCAATAAAAATAAATGAAATTTTTTCATATAAATGATAGTCGTTTTAAATTTTAGTCTTATTTTTTTTATCGCACACTGGCTGAGTTATTTCTGCGATGACAAGATAACAAATTGAATTTAATTGATGGTTCACAAAAAAAAAATAAGCGACAACAATGAAATCCCATAAATGTCCAATAGAGTAGATTAACTACAAACAAGAGATTAAAGCAAAAAAAAATCCATTTATTATGCACACTTATATAAAAAATTGAATTTATTTATTATTTTAATATAGTCATTCGATATTTTTAATTTAAGCCTAAATGTAGGCAATGAAAAATGTGTGGATCTAAAGCTTAATTAAAATAATATTAATTTTTTATTTCTAAAAGGAAACATTCAACTAAGAATACTATTTTATATTATTTTTTTCTATTATCATTGTCTATTTTAAAATCAATTTATATTTCGCCCTCTAAATACTCATACTCCAGTAACTCACATGTTAATAAAGCATACTTTTAGGTAATATCATAAAATGTTCTATGAAATGTGTGAAACGTTTAAATATACACAAAAATTTTTAACTAAAAATTCCAACGTTTATACTTTGCAACCTTTCAAAAGATCTAAACATAAATATTTTTATCACAAAATATCGCCGCTTTACAAAAATAACCATTTCACAAGCACAATTTCTTTGCGGTAAAACGCAGCCACTTAAATTTGTACAACGAAAAATCATTCACATGAATTCGTTTAATTTTTATTTTGTTAAATGCTTGTTATGATTGTGGTTTTGATGGTTGTCATAAATTGCTCTATATTTTGCTTATTTACTTGAATAACATCATAACTCCATAATATATGATTTTTGCGATAAGAATGCCGAATTATACTCTTTATGGTGTGTAAACATTTTATTTAAAATACCTTCTTTAGTCACCTCTTTTAGGGGAATATTTTCTTGGGTTTCCATTGAGCTGCCTTTAATTTAAAAACTAAGCTCGTTTTTTCAAGAAAGTTATTTTTTAGTTATGCCTTTGTTTGAATAAATGAGCGATGTAGAACTCGTATGTAGTTGGAAAACCATACATTTTGATCACCGCTTTTAATACAAATTTTCTGTTGGTAATTATCAGTCAGTGGGTCTATAAAATAGCAAAAATTCAAAAAAGAAACAAACAGATATACACACACACATATTCAAGACCAATCCAACAATCAAACCATCCATGCAATTTAAAATAACAATGTTGATGTAGTTAATTACATTATGACAGTCCACATTATAGATATAAGTACATGTAATTAACATTTTTTTTAAATCGTTCGCATCTTTTTAAGGGATGTGGTACAGTTTGGTATTATATTTTAGCTAAAGTGAAATTTGTGTTAATAAAATTTACAGCCTGGCCCCCGATCTCGAGAAAATTCCAAAAAAATTTTGTTTTTGTTTTAAGTGTAAGTGTGCGAAAGTATGAATTCGTTCGGCATCGTGAGCCTGGCAAATAAAATATTTTATCAAGTTTGCCATTTCATTTTTCACTATTCGAATTGCGAAACAGAAAAACTGTTTGATTGGCAAAAGTCAAAAGTATCTCAAGAAAAAAAAATCTTTTAAAAGGAAAATAATTTAAAAGTACTCAGGTTGGATTTTTATTAAAAACTCAAGCTTCAAATGTTTCGATTGAAGTATTTAATTTAAAAATGTAATTCTCAAATTAGTCTCTTCTGGCTATTAAGCTGTAGTTTGCGGTCTCTCTTCTTGAGAGAGAGGGAGAAATGATTTTGATCGGACAAATCTCACCTTGAATTGACTTAACTTTACTTTTTCCGGTCAAAGTTAATGATGAAACAGAACAAAATCTGCAACTTCAGCAACATTTGCTGATGGCCCATAATAAAATCGACGGTAGGAACTTAAACTACTCTCTCTTATTATCATTTGATACTCTTTTGTTTGCATTTTTCGTAATCCTAATAGCACAGCTGACTTAGTAAATTTGAGAATGTGTGCGTCACACAGGCAATAGATTTTGACATAAACCTTGTACGTTTCTACCAACAAAATGCGTGTGTTTTTTGGTGTTGTAATTTGTTGTAGAATCGCTATTACCTGTGATAATTCCACCATGGTCTGAAACATTGTTGAGAGAATGCGTGTCTAAAATTGAGAGCATAAGAAAAAACGCTGTAAAAATAAAATACATAAAAATATATCTATAGATTCTATTTCACGACCGCTTCTCTGGTAAAATTTTGTCAAACCGTACGGAAAATATCGATATGCCCCAATTCGGTTTCATTATTTTTAAACTCAGTTGCCATATTATAGTATTTTAAAAGTGGTTTTACAACAATTCCTTTATTTTTTAGTTTTTTTTCTATTAATGTCCTTGAAAATAATTTCGCTTTATTTAGTTGATTGGCTATTAACAGAAGCAACTGTCTTTTATAATTTTTTCGGTATAATTTATCATAGGTTTTTAATTTTCGTTTATATACTGCATATATATATTTTTTCACATGAGTGAATCTTGTTCAAGAAAATTCTCAGTCAATAGAATGTTGTCCGTTGTCCGTACACAAATTTAGTCTGAAACAAATGGATGAATCCGCTTTAACTTTTTCTTGCTTTACATCATTTTCTATTTGTGTATTCTGGTCACATCAAAAATAAATCAATTTTAAAATGTGCATATTTTAATTTAACAATTTTTTTTTAATTTTCCATATCATTCTCTACACATTAAAGTTGTAAAGGAAGCTAGACTTTCATTTAAATCATTTCCCTCTTCTGGCTTTCGACACGTCTGTGTAAAACGAAATCAATTATGTTTCTTCTATATTTGGGATTTCAAAGATTTCAAAACAAAATAAATCACAAAATTTTTATTACATTTTCTGCTTTTAATTTTACTTGATTCATATTTGTCATTTGGTATTATCAAAAACAGTGGGAGAAAAAAGTTGTAGGCCAAATAAAAAAAAAGAATTTTTTATTCAGGTTTGATAAAAATAAAAAAAAAATTTTTACAAATTTCCAATTTAAATATTAACGATAGTATAAATATAAACAGTTTTGTTTAATTCGGTTTTGCTCTCTGTACTCTTCATTCATAATCCAAATCAATGTGTTTCATTATTATTGTTTTTCAATTTCATTTTCAATTAAATTGTTTGCGAACTTCGAGTTAGTAAATTCACATCCAACTACAATTGAATAGTTTACCTTGAGCAAATAAAAACACGAGAACATAATAAATAGATTGGATTGTTTTCCTTTTTGCGAAAATTAGATTTTTTTTGCCAAACAATTTATAAGAATCATTTAATGGTACAAATAATGACATTTCTACAAACGATTGCACGAGTACACCTGAGTGGGATGAATGTCAAAAGCAAATTGTATCAATACACAATACAGTGTTACACAGATACACACTTCTACAGCCTTATTGGTGTGCGTGTGTAGTGTTACTCGTAGGCACAATTTAAGTTAAAATGAACAGGAACAGGATTTCGTGTTTTTTAATTTTTATTTGGTAGACTGTTGTTTGACACGCAGCCTACAATTCAAGATACTCTACGTATTTGTGGCCATCCAGCACATTGTTATTATGAACCTTCTGTAATAAAATCCCTCTGCTGGGCACTCCTTTGAAAGGAGACACAAAATACTCTGATATTCATGGCACAATGATAATAATGCAAGTGTTAATGCGTAACTGAGATAAATTGCGTTTCCGTTTGCATTTGTCAGCCAGAATTTGTTTAGTGGGGAGGGGGAAGGTATTCAATTGAAAAAAGTTAGATTTTTAGAATAATAAATAAGAACTTTTGTGCAAATGATTAAGTTTTTCGATATTGATCTGATATGGAATTTTAATTGGTTTCCTGAAAAATTACTCAAAGTGCAAAATAATACAGTCTATGAATTCATTTGAAAAACACAGCTTTCTTGTTAAAATGTTAGTGTATTTTTATCTTCTTATAGTGAATTTCTATACAGTGAAATATTCTTTACAATAAAGCAATTTTTCAGATGTTAGTTTGAGTTTCTTGCACGTTTGTCTCCATGTAAGGAATTATTTCAAAAAAAGTTTCCGTTACGCAAACTTCTCGTAATAACACAGTGTATGACAAGAGTATAGTAATATACATAAATAGGGGATTCCCAAAATATGAAAAACCATAATAATGTAAAGAAGCAAAGTCCCATCACTAATAATTTAGATAGTAAGTGTCCGTGTTCAGTGAAAAAAAAAACGACTGAGCGAAGTAGCATTTCTTTTGGAAAAAAATTATTATTAATTCATAAAGTTGAAGATGGAGGAAAAAAACAGTTTGGAATTCTTCCCAGCACTTTATCAAATATTTTAAAAAATAAGGCATTAAAATAAAAGTGCAAAAAATATAATTTCTGTATAATAAAGTTTCTATATACTGAAGCGATTTTCTGGTCCCATGCAGATTCATTATAGAGAAGTGCGACTGTATATGATTTTGATATTCGGGAGATTTTGATTATGAACAGTTGCAATTTTGAACATTTAGATTTTTTTAAATCGATACAGTTTTGAATATGAAAAAATGGGTACCTTCCTTCTCTTCCTGCTGGAACTTCAAATAGGAATTTAAATCCGGTTAGAACATTGAGAAAACAAACTGCTTGGGTTTTTTTTAATATTAAAAAGTACAAAAGAAGAATTAATATGACAACTTCAAAGAGTTTTATGTGTGAAATTTTTTAGCAAATGTAAAAAAAAAGATTTTTAATTGAATATTATAAAAAATTGCAATTCAAACTTTTTTTAAGACAAAATTTTGCCTTAGAGGGGATGATACAATAATTTCTAATAAAATTGTGAAAAAGTTTTGCACTTTTTTCTAGAAATAAAACGCCATAAGTCACTTTTCGAGAAACTTAGATTGTAACATCATTTGTTTATTTCTTTACATGTACAAAATTGTTTTTGAGTTCTATTTTGATAAGTGATAAGTTTTATAATTTAAATTAGAAAAAAAATACGAAATCATTCTTAATCAGAAATTCATTCGCTAAATAATCAATTACATATTTTTTAAATATTTAGCCTTTTAATTGAAATTTAATAAAAACTCAATAGAGCGCATGAAAATTTAATTTACAAATTGTTTACAATTTTATGAACTTTTGATATACATATTTTTTTTATCATGATATTCATCTCTTGGCCCCTTAAACCATTTTGAAAATTATATTAGTTTTTGCATAAAATAAAAATTATTACTATTTATATAATATTTATTAAAAACAACTGGACAATGATTTTTTTCAAACAATATTGCAAACAGGATTGCTAGACAACAAATGAATTGCTATTAAAAAATTCAATACAATTTAAAATTTTGTTTATTTTTTTGTTTTGAATGAGATGAAACTAAACATAAAACTGTGAACTGAAATAGTAAATATTCACAACGACAGCATATTTGATATTTTATAAGGGAAAAGTGTAGCGTGAAATGTTTGATTGGTTTGATTATACGTAAAATAAATTACACAAGAGAAAAAGAATAAAAATATTAGTCATGTACAATTTACTTGCACGCTTTCGCCGACGGCCAATTGAGAGAGCAAAAGTCATGTCATGTGCGAATACTATACAAATTCATATGAAAAGATTACTGCAAGGAATGTTAAAAAGCTTGGGCTTATATGAGCAGGTGGAGCAATTAATTATAAGGAAAATAATATAACTTTCGTATTCTATTTCCATCTTAATAAATCTGCTCAAGTGGACAAACGAAGATTGGTGCAGTTGACGTACGTAGCCAAGGCGAAAGATACTTGTGTTGATGACTGCAAAGATAATAATACATTCTGCAGGTTTAAAAATATACGATGTCAAGAAATGACTTTTGCTCTTATTCAATGTGCTGCTGAAATATTCAGTACAATAAAAATAAAATATGTATTGTATTAAAATATTGAAAATAAATATGTATGACAAATTTATAACAACTCGCATAGAAATTTATTGGTTTTTGTTGCTGTTGTGGCTTCTTCTTTTTTGTTGTTGTTGTTTTGCAAACAAATATTATTACACAACAGTATCACACACACACGCACACACACACTCTAACACACACTCCTGTTTGCATATGCATGCATGTAATTTAAGCATGTGTACACACGCACACATATACACATGTATAAATGAAAACAAATAAGTGATTTACAGTCACTTCATGAATAAGTCAACATAAAAATAAAACAAAATTGCAACATTCATTTACATACATCAATAGTTTTTATGGTATTTTTTGGTGATATTTTTGGAAGTTATCATGATGTTGATGATGAGAAAATTTTTATTTTATATATGTAAATATAAACGTATGTTTCTATTTACAGATATACACACACTCCTTTTTACATTGAAATTAATAAATATTTATGAAAGTAAATGACAATTTATATGTGGTTTTATTTGCTACTCGTGCTACTCATCTATAGTTTATCAGCCATTAGAGGACATAAAAAATACTGAAATTTGATTAAAAAAAATTTCCTAAAATATATAAAAAAGTATTCCGTGTACAATGAAAAGATAATATGACAAGCTTAATTATTAATATCATAATGATTAAAGGGGCTCGTTTTGTAAAACGAAACGTTTCTAAGCGTTCGAAAACTGTAAGGAAAAAATATAAAAATTTGAAAAAATTTTCAACATTTTTCATAGAATTCTAATGCCAGGAGCACAACTAATGCCGTTTCCTTTTCCAAAAAAATTTACATTTCTTTTACTTTTTATCTAAAAAATTGCTCTTCAAAGTTTTCTTAAAACAAAAATTTTCCCTCGTAAGTGATGACACAATAATTTCGTATAAACTCACTATTTAAAAAAATCATTATATTACAAACTTTTAATAAAAAAGGTTAAAAAATGTTACACTTTTTTCTAGAAAAGAAAACGCCATAAGACGAACGACAAATTTCGCCCAATGCGACGAATTCGTCGGTTAAAATTTCCTGGTGCAAATTCGTTGTGCTACGCAAAAATAACAGCTGTTATAATTGATAAATTTGTTTACTACTTTACCAGCATCGCTGACATGCCATACTATCGGCAGCGATGTTTTAAATTTGCTGTTTAGATTGATATCATTATTTTTAAGATTTTAAAATTATTCACAACATTTTTCTCTGAAACCTGCTAAAAGTCAATTTAATGGTCCACGTATTTATAAGCGAATATTTTTCGCATTTTAATTTGATTTTACACAATAACGAGAGATTAAAAACAAAAAAATTTTACAACATATGAATGTATTTCACGAGAGCAGTTTTTTTAAAGCAGCATTTAACAATAAAATAACTCAGACAGCGTTTATGTAAGTACCCAGCAAAAACAAATGCGTTGTTGTTGTTTGATGTTGGGCTTCCTGCTTCAAAATGCGCTTTAAAAAGGCAAGATTTCTGTTCGCAATGTCTGACTTGGGAGTTTTCTGGTTTGAAATAAAAGTGCGGTTCTTAAAGATTGTATCATTACTAAAATTCGTTGTTGCTTATATGAAATCCTCAAACCTAAGAAAACCTAAGTTTGCGTAAACTACAATTGATCTCTCACTTCCAGACAACCACTTTATTATCATCTATTGTATAAATAGGCAAAAACAAATTTTTGGATCCCTTTTTCTTCTTTCTTTGTCAACTGATTTCCTTCATTCTTTTTCTAAATGTCAAACATTGTTGAGATTTAGTGACCCGACAGTATATTATTGAAATCGGTTCATTAATAAAGGGATAAAAGCCTCATAAAGTTGACACCACTACAAATGCTAAAAATACACACGTACACGCATTTGCTTATGTAAGTATTGCTTCAAGTAAAAATATTAGCAAAGCAATGAGATTGTTTGAGAGTACATACATAAATGAGTGAACAAGTTGAAAAAGAAAAAAAGGTTAAAATTCAAAGAGATGAGAATTAAAAATGGATGTACACATTCATTATGTATGGATGTGTTTGTTTAGCTTCAAGCAAAAACTTAACAAAATAAATGTGCGTGTTTGTATGCAATTTTATTTTGTTTATTGTTTTTTCCATGGAGAAGGGAATGGGAAATAAAGTGGTTTCTCTTTAAATGAATGCAAATAAAATAGGTATACGTCTAAACTGGCGATCGATTTTCGACCACTAAGCAAATTCTTGTCAAGATCATTTCGTGTTTGATACAAATTAAGAGATTTCATCCTTGAACTTTCAGATCCCCGAAAGTGCTTCACAGCAGCGTATAAGGAAAGCATGAAATTTGTTTACTGCTTTAACAAACTTAATATCCCAGCAGTCTGCAAGTTGTTGTAAATTGAAATACATTTGATTGTATATTATAAATCAATAGGAACATTTAAAATAAAATAGTTAAGCGTATACAACTTGCATCCGATCCGTATTAGTATTTTCCTATCGAATTGTAAAATGAGTTGTACACCAAAAGAAGAGAATAAAATAAAAGTTAGCCTTCGCACTGGCATCTGATTTGGATGGGTCCGTATTGTATCATATTATTATTTTAACTTCAATTATGAATTTCGTTTGTTTTTTGCTGTCTTTTTTCCAATTCGTTCTTTTTAATTCAAGGCCTTGTTGATCTGCCTTGTTTTTATTCTTCCAAAGTAAAATGTCAAAATGTAAATTTAAATTAAAAAATTAGAAATTGTTTCAAAATTCATAAGGTCCATGCACTTCCGCAAGCTCTCCTATAAAAAACTGGAAAAAAAACAAATTAATTATATTATTTTACCTATTAATAAAATTAATAAAACTATCTGAAGAACAATGCAAATTTATTTCACACCCATCCTATGGTCGATCCTAATTTGACCCATCTAACATTAATATAATGTCTGCTACTAAAGACTAACTGCATCCAGGTACATCTTAATGCCCTCCGAATCACCATAGTAATTGGACCCATCCTACCTTCGCTTCCAATGCCGGTAGTATTGGATCTCTCTGACAGCCTAGGCCACCGCTGTGCAAATGTAAGTAGGAATTAGATACAGACTTTGGACGGGTCGCATTTACATTGTCATTGGTATCAGAGCGAAGATGTATGTGATAGAAATTTCACTGCGACATTTCTACTAGAGTGGGCATTGCACCGATGATCACGCGTGACCATGCATGATTGTGATTAGTTTTTTGTTTCAATCACGTAAGCGTGCACATAAAAAATTGATCGTCAGAGAGTGTGCATTAGATTTTTAGCGTGATTGTTGCGTGATTTTTTTACTTTATTAGTAAGTAAGATTAGTAAGCTTTTTTGGTCGTGAGCGGGCATGAGTGTGAGTAAAAAGTCACTGACGATCCCATCTCTTATTTCTAATGGGTATTAAAATATTATTTATTGTCTCAATAGATTAAATTGATGGTGTCATTGGGGCAGGTGGAGATGCATTGTGTCTACATAAACTAGAGGGTAAACAAAAAACTCTTTTTGCTTTTTTTTTGTAATAATTTTTATTTTCAAATATTGACAAATGAAAATGACAATTTGTATGTGGCTTTATCTGTCAATCGTCATAAATTTCCCAAGCAAATAAAAGCTTTCTCACATTAAAGAAAAAAAAACTAGTTTTCATTCATTAGTAAACTCTCATCCTCTTATTATATTAGTTTTATTTCACATGCAGTCAAACCATCAAATGCCCAGTAGTTTTGAAACTTTAAGCCAATCTTGAAAACATCTCAGTACTTTGGGTTAAAGCAAATTTAGTCACTTATGACAAGACACAATTTGTTTTAAAATTGATTAAAAATGAAAACATCTGACAGCTGTAGGGATACTGCAGGGATACTTTTACTCGTACACATATTCATACATACATTCGTATTTAATCATTGAAGTGTGTTTTTATTTACTTAATAATGTCATGCATGAACTGCTTTGTTTTTGTTTTCAGTTTTTTCTCTCTCTATTATTTATATCCATGTTTGAGAATGTTTTTTATTGGAATTAATTCATATATTTGAAGCTGATAGTTTTTACTATTTATCTGAACTGAAATTGTTTTAAATTTTAAATATTTTAGAAAAATTAAGGCATCATAAAATATTTATTTTAAGAATTATATATTTTTATAATTAATTATATATTATATATTTTTTTAAATGCTAAAAAGTTCAAGCGAGTGAATTTTTGTTTGTTAATTTTGTATTGTTTACTATGTTCTGCAAATTTTTTATTAAATAAATGCAATAATAATTATAATAATAATTTTTCGGGTCATAATTTATATAAATAAAGATTTGAAATCACATTCAACCGGGTCACCGGATGGCGCATACATGGAAACACACGTGAACACTGATGGTGGGAGTGTAGCGGCTCCCGAAAAACAACGTTATTTCTGTTCTTTCGTGTAAGTTGCAATTAATTCAGGCTGATTTTTCATTATTTCCTTTGGAATATTGTCTCATATCCAATTCTTTCTGACTAAAAAAAATACGTTACAAACTTTCGCCAAATAATAATCACATTGGAAGAAAACCACTACTCACCAATTTATTTCAAAAAATAATCACATTGAATAAACAAATGCAATAATATTGACTCTTTTTCGCAAAATGATTTTGAAATTTGAGCTCATAAAATTTTTATTCAATCATAATTTTTTTTTTACAAAATGTCGCTCACGATCATTTAGCACAAAGGAGTTGCAATATTGTTAAATATATTCTATAGTTTGTTTATTTACCTAAAAATATGCTAATGATTTTTGGCTATTAACCAATTTCATTTGAAACTGCTACCATTTCTAATCAAGAAGTTTGACAATTTCTAAAACAAACATACAAAGGTTTTCAAATATATTAATAATACAGTTTTTGTTTAAAAAAAATATTTTTTAATAAGGAACTTTAAATATTTTCATAGAAAAGCATGCGTTTCTCTACAAAAAATGTAAAATAGAAGCGTCAGATTTTGGAAATATTGATATAAAAGAATAAACAAATTGGAACACCTTTGGAAGTGACAGATGTCTTTTTTCCCCTCGTTGGTTCTTTAAGTTAAAATAAGCCTAAAATGGAGACTTACGAATAAATTTTTTGCGACAACAGTGTGAAGGTTGTAGAAGGAAGACCAAAGTGTTGCAAATCGGATAATAAATTCATTTTGCTTTCGTGGAAATTCTCATACAGACCTGAATTTTACAATGTTTAGATACATTTTTTTAAAATAAATTTCGTGCATACTTTTGGGAGCGACATACGACACACATATTTATTTATTATATTTGTGTGTTAAAAACGGCCTAACGTCGCACCTTAAAGCATGTTAAGTCTTAGTGGCAAACTTTTTATGAGCGCAAAATGTTTTCTCTGTTACGGGCGTGTGTGTGTGGTCTTTAAGAGAAAATACATTTCTGTTCCTTTTCACAACCAATTATATTAAATAACTTTTGCGTCCATATTTCCCTTTTCATTTGATTTTTCGTTTGTTGTTTGTTTTTTGTTGCAGCAACAGACTTTATATTCAATACACTTGCAAATGACTTACAAGAGTGAAAGTAAAAGATTATTACAATAAAAGAAATTATAAAAATTATTTTATTTCATTTTGTTAACAAAGTCTTTAAATCAACTCATATGAATAATTTTCGAAAAAGAAATCAAATAAATTTCTTATGCTAAAGGTGTGTTAAGTCCCTGAATATATTTTAAGACTTTCTTACGTGCAAACAGAGAATAAATGCTTAAAATATTGCATACTTATAGGCAGACAATCAATGCTTATTTATATAATTTTAATATTATTTATGCAAGCTAATCCTTAACATCAACACAAAGAAGTTTTCGTAAAAAAATAATCCTTTAAAAGATATGTGTTCTAAAATCAAAAATGATTTTGCTGTTGCCAGACACTTAAGCTCGCTGTTGATTTTGTATTCATGATCAGCAGAGTAAATATTAAAAAGCACGTAGTTTTAAACCTTCTGATGCTGCTAAAAAAAGAAAAAAAAACTTAAACCAAACAAGGTAAAAACTTTTTGAAAATAATTTGCCAAATGTTGGAATTTGCTTTTGTTGTTTTCTTAATTTAAATGCAAATTTTTTTATTTTAAAATGCTTATGCCTGAAAACATGCTACCTGCTTATATATATTATATATATATTATAGAATGCAGCTAAAGAACAAACTCCTTAAAATATGCTGTAAAAAATGTAGACTAAATTCCACTTGAAATGTTGATTTTCCATTTTTATCAGTTAAATATTCAGTGGTTTTAGAGGGGAAGAGTGTTTAAAATTTCATTCTATTTGCGGTAAAAGTTTATTTCAATTTACATGAATGAAATTCATTTCAACACCCATAAGTATGCTATACATAATTTACACAGTTGAACTGCAGAAGCTTAAGCAGAGAACAAATGCTTTTGTTTTTCTTAAATCATCTTGGAAAAACAAAAGCGTACACTTAACACCAACCACCCCTAAAATATGCTTTGCTATTTATCACCTTTGGTGTTTGTTATTTGTAGTTTGTTTATGTTTCCCTCTTTAAGAATTTATTGATAAATTACAATTGCAAAAGTAAGAAAAACACAGGAAAATAAAGAAAAAACTCTGCTTCACGTTGGCTGTGGTTTTATTTCCATAATTGACTCTCAACTTTATCCTCCCCATTTTGGCTATTGATTTTGCCCAAAAATAAACTATTTTTAAACCCACTAAAAACGTTCTGATATCCTGTAAGCTAAAGAATAAAACGAAATCAGGCAGATCATTTGAGACTTCCTGTTGTACTATAGAAATTGTTTTTGACAAGTTTATTTTTACAACAACTTTTGCATGATGCTGTATTGTCAATAATTAATTTTATTTATTGCGGTTGTCAGTTTTTACTAATAAAAGTCATATTCATGATATAAAATTTTTTTTTTGAACTGTTATTAGATGTGATGTTGGCAGATAAAATTTGGTTTAATTGAAATGATTGAATTGGGCATAAAGTGCTGCAGGTAGTGAAGAAGTTATAAAGAAATGTTGCATATTTTTGGGCTAACGAAATCAATTTTTTAGATTTCCGATCGTTTAGAGACGTAAAATTTGCAAAGTATCACTGCGATATAATAATCTTTGGTCATTATAAGCTATATACCGCTATTTATGCCTTCGTTATAAATTTTTTACATACTTTTGGGCTGATTCTAATTTGAATAATTTTTATTCTAATACAAATTATAATTTTGCTTTAAATTACAAACTAGTTACGTCGGTTTTTTTAATAAATAATACGAGTATATATAGTGTGAGAGGAATTTCGTTTTTCTAATATAAAAAAAAGAAGTTGGTGTTCGTCCAGCAGGGAAAAATTAATTTTTATTTTCATCCATTACTTTGCTTCTTACTTGACTAAATGACCACTTCAAAACAATGATGGATCTGAAAACGACTCACTCGTGATTGCATGCTAAGCATTCTTTATTTCCGATCAATTGGAATCCTATAATGAAAATTAATTTTTTAGTCAAACACTTCGTATGTGGAAAAAAATCTCTTCTGTCTCTGGCAATGGATAAAGAATCAAATTGAAGAATTGATTCGCTTGCAAAAAGGGAAAAGTTAGCTTTGTAGATTCCACTTTTCTGCACTATGAAATAGATGGGGAATGAATAGAAAATATACAAGAACCAGTTTATAAATAAATTATTACGATACTAAGGAAATTTCATGTAAACGCTCATTAAAATAAGAAGTGAAATAAAACTTTTTAGAAGTGAAATAAATATATCCTTTTTTGTCCGCTCGTCCACGACATACTACATTATAATTAAAGGTCATTCCCTGAAAGCTGGTTTGACAAACAAAAAAATTTAGCAAAGATCGCTGCTCCCTTTCTTTATATTAAGAAAATGAAAAAAATTAACCAAGAATAAAAATTCAGCCTCAATCATGTTGCGAACTATTAAAAGTTCTAAAACAAATATGAGTGCATTTTCAAAAACTAACTTTCAAACATTTCTAGTTCTATAAAATTCTGGCTTTTAAATTGAATTTGTTCCATTTAAAGCTTTTTTCTATTTACAATCATTCGCTCTTTTCAATTTAATTAAAATCCATAAAATTGCTTTTCACACCTTTGCAACAGCAACGAAACTTAAAAGTGTTAAAATAGTAACTTTGGAAATGCAACATTTCAAGGATCCAGTGTGGCAATTGAGCTCATTTGTGCTTTTTTTAAAGGGGATTTATTTTGTTTGTTCTGGCTTTTGTAATTATTATGGAAGTTATAGTGGTCATTAAAATTCTTTACAAATGTAACTTTGAGTGTTTTTGTTGTTGTTGTTGTTGTTTTTTCTGAGAAATATTGTATATGAACACAGACAGCCATAGCAATTTGTTTTAAAAGAAGTTTTGATATTAACGATATTTGCTAGTACATCCATGATCGTAAATATAGCACAAAACTCAACATATCATCTTTTTGTTTCTCTCTTTATAAACAGCAGTGGTCATTGGTAGCAAAAATAATAGAAAATGTAAGTATTTGAACATTTTAGATCCTGATACTTTCAGTTGCAAATGTTTTAATCGATACTGTATTAATTCAACAGTCCATTACCATTGGACGTCAATTGCACAATTGGATAAACAAAAAATTTTATGAAATATACACAACCAAATACAAAAGTGCACAATATGTGAGTGCTCGGGTATTTGTATGTATGTGTGTGAGAATTATATAAACATGTAGAAATGTGTCATATTTCCGTGACATGTACATACAATTTGATTTTTGTCAAGTGCTTTTAAGCATGTAACAATTTTAATTCCATTTTCATTTTCATTTCCATTTTAATGCTGACAAGTTTAGCGAGAAGAGAAAATTATATATATATATTTTTTGCACAGACCCTCAGTTCCATGTTTTATTATAGTTCTTTTTTTGCTTTGTGAGTGTAATGTAGGTATCTTTTATCTGTACGTATCAGAAAGTGTTAAACATGTTAAATCTTTAGCACTTTTTACCATCAGATGACTTAAAATACATATATAAAAGGTATGGTGAATAATTACTTTACACTAATTACTAAGAGTTGTATTAATTAAATTAATGGGATTGTTAATTTTCTATAGTATATTTTGAGGATGATGACTTGTTGCATACTTTAAGCTGCTTGGCTATATTATGTGGTCAAAACTAACTTTGCACAGCTGCAGAGCTGCTACTTCTATTTTCTTATACATATATGAAAAAAGTTTGCAAATAATTACTTTTGGCTTTAATTAGATTTCATAATTAAATTATTATGGGTTTCATATATGATATATTGCCTACTTTTAGGACAGATATCATATTGCTTCTTTAATGCAACTAAAAAATTAAAATAAAATTGGAAGTCGCTGAAGCGAAAGCATTCTCAATACCCCCCTTTACAAGTAAACATTTTGCAGAAGTAAAGGGAGTCTCAGTGAGAATGCACTTATTCATTTTAAAATAAAAACAAGAATTTTCTGAGATATATAGTTGTGATTTTTTACTGAATTTTTTTTACTTTTTACTGAAAGACATGTTCCGATTAAGAATGGAATAAAATATCCATTGGATGGCACCCACAGCTCTGGTGACATGCGATTACTCTTTTCGTGACTCTTTCACAGAGATGTGACTGCATCTCAACGAATTGTTTCTGGTTTGTTGGCATAAATTTGAGATTTCACAAAATACCAAAAAAAAAATGCACGGCGTTAAATCGGATGATCTTTGTGGCCAGTTGACATCAGAATTTCTTGAGATAATTTGTTCTGGAAATCACTGCTGCAATAAATCTATTGTTTCATGCGCGGTGTGGGAGGTGGTGCAGTCTTGCTGAAACCGCTAAATTGCGTACGCATGAAGGTCAGGTCTTTTGCTAAAATTCGCTGCTTAGTGCCTGGTGAAATTCGAAGTTGTTGAGAACAATGCCGAAACCTTTAAAGCAGCAATGTTTCCAAGAGACCGACCGCTACGTTGACGCACAGGAGTCTTACTGTCCATAACCGGTCCAGTTTTTAAAAATTTTTTACCATTCTTCGAATGGTTCACACATTAAGTGCACTTTTCCGACATTCCAAAATTTTTGTAATAAGACTTCACACATTTTTCTTTCTTAAATTGCTCCATTTTTAATAATGCGAATATACACAAGCCACAACTGCCAAATTTCAGAGCTGCGATTTGCACAAAAAAACAGAACAGTTAATTTAAAAAATGCGTTGTTACTGAGTCACCCTTTATATCTCCATTTAAAGCAAAGCTACATATACCCAACCAGCTAATAATAAAAGCCATACAACTATTATTTCAAAAACTTTAATCTTATTTTAACCAAATTAATTTTCTTTTGAGATAAGATTATCTTACAATAAAGGAGCTATAAGTACATCAACATGCAGTAGAACATAAACTATAAACTCATATTGCGCTCAAAACTCTTGTTGGCGCAACAATACAAATTAGTGTTTTAACAAGCCGCATCAATGTGGCCATTATTGATTTGATTTTTCAAAATGTATAATTAAATTTTTATTAATTTTATTTATAACCATAATTATAATTTTTATAAATAATTTAATTCTACTTAACGTTTGCAATTATTAAACGAGCATTTATGTTTTTTAAATAAAAGCAAATTACTTCTTTTGAAATTTAATAACTTTTTGTTTGTTTCTTTTCGTGTTGCCTACCATTCAGGCGTTTATTATTTCAATGAGTTTAATTACAACATTTTGCATACATTCAATGATGGCAAATTAATTTATCATTTATAAAATTCATCATGCTTAAATGCAACAGCAACAATAAAAATTGCATTTTATACTTCTTTTATTTATCAATATTAAGACACATGTTCACAAACAGAGATAAATTCAAGCGTAAATAAATAAAATAAACAACTTCGAATCAGTATTTCGTTTGATTATTCAATATTTAAGTATTTCTTTTTATTATGACAACTAAAGCAAAAATTATTCTCTTATGGTTCATCATTGCAAGGACACGTAGCTTGGCCGAAAGTAAAAATTAAAACAAAAAAGACTTTTGCAGATGATACAACGTCAGATAAGTTGAGGATAAAATTAAAGATGTCTATAAATAGTGAATGTGTATGGGAGTATGCGTTTCTGCACATTCGTCTGTACACATGCTAAAGTATAATTAAATATTTAATATACGCATTCAACACTAGTATTTTCCTGCCAGCTTAAGTCTCAGGTGATTTTAATTCAGTTAAAAATGAAACGAGAGAAATATTATAGTAAAAACACACACACACAATACAGCACAGCAGGTAACAATTCACTATGGCAATAATATATTAATAAAAAAAGGAACTTAAAAAGCAAGCACATTCTGCAAACAAGTTCGGTCTCAGAACAAATAGCCTTCGAAAGTGTATTAATAACGCTTACAGTAGACATGAATGTCCTTACACACATATTTGCAAAGCTGCTGGTATACAAAAAAGAGAATTTCATAGATAATTTCAAATATAGATCCCATTTTGATTCGAGAAAACATATCAAAAGTTACCCAAATTTCAGTTTTCATTATTTTACGTTCTCAGGAATTCCTTAAAAAACCCTTAAGATTAATAACAGCTCAAGCTTCCGAAAAATTTAGACATTCAAGTCCAACAAATTAAAATTATTTTTCCATATCCTTGACTCACTTCGTAATAAGTTACTCTTCTCTGACATCCTGCCATTAATGAGTACTTCTTGCTTACTTAACATTTTGTGGCATGTCCTTCATTTTTTTCTTGTTTTAATTGTCTTTTGTGTTGTTATAATTATATGTATTTTAAAACATAATGAGGCAAGAGCAACAAAAACTTATAACACTTTACCAGCACATTCAACAATGCGTGAAGATGTAAATTTACCTCTACAAATGTGACCAACTTGTTGTGCTTAAAAGGTAAAATTGAAAAGGATATGTTGGTCTAACAAAAAGAAAAATTAAACTCAAATGAGTTGAAGTACATAAGAAAATATTTTTTTGCTGTTTATTTCTCGGGGGGTATGCGACTATTTTATTTTTTATTTTTAAGTTATTTTGAAGAACATTTTGGAGTGATATTTAGAACTTCCTCTAAATGCGAAAGCTTCGGGAACAAGACCGTGCATACTTTTTATAACTTTTATCATTTAATTAACTACTAATGTATTCAGCGGTCGACTCAATCGACCGCATTCTAGAAATTAATAATAAACATTTACATAAATACTTACAATAAAATACAAAAACAAAAAATGTTGTAAATAACCACATTTAAAGTCTGTCCAATTTCTATGCAGAAGCAAACACATGTGCTCACTTTGATTTTTTAGACTTGTAGAGGATAAATGCATGTGTAATAACTGTGCATGTGTTAGTAGCAATTTTAAGCGCTCATAGCTCCCTAAAAATGGAACCGATTTAAATAATATTAAGACTGTGCACATCTATCTGAAGCCCCGTTTAAAAACATATAAATCTTTCGAAAATCGGTTCAGTATTACGGTCAGAAAAGGGATCAAAGAAAATGTGTTTGCCTATTAATAATATAGATAGATAGAATCGCAGTCAAGCTTGGTGCTGAAAATGTTTTTTTTGTCTAAATTAAGCCAATATATTATAGTCTTAAGTTTGTCCCTTCTAATATTGTAATAATTTTAAGTTTTGTTTTCATAAAAGAATTCTAAAAAAGGCTCAATTAATATTAAACTTAAACTAAACTTAAACTTAAAACAACCTTCATAATTTTTTCTTCATAGTTTTTTTTCTTTAAACTGTGATTAAAATTATTTTTTAAATTGTAAACTTAAGTAATTTTTCAACTTCAATCAAACGTTTTTATTTAACTGAATTAATTTGCATCAACTAATTACCATTATATTTAATACGACAAAAGTATCATAAAGACCACAAGTGTTTGAAGAGTCATTAACTTATAAAACTAGGTTTTTTCGATGTATTGGTGAAATGAAGTACAAAAGAGTACAAATGTGTTTGTATGAGTGTGTGTATGGGTGTGTGCGTGTGTGAGTGTTTGCATGGAAAAGTATCTTTTGATTTCAAATAAAAAGCAGATGACAGGTGGCTGTAACGATTTTGTATTCAAATTGATGGAAACAGATACACACACAAAAACTCAAGCAGCAGTTAAAGTAATAAACACACGCACACAACACACGCGCATATTCTATTATTCATATTTACTTATATGTATATTTTTACTGGTACATGCGTAAGCATGTTTATGAATTTAAAAAAGCTTCTAACATACAAACCACTTACTTACACAATAGCAGGGAATACTATAATATAATAAAATCAAAAGCAATTCTATACAGAAAGGTGAATCCGAAAAGAAACAACAACAACAAAAAGCCAGCAGGGATGGAAAATTCACCAGTGTAGCACTCTTTTCAAAACATTCCCATGAAAAAAAGGAGTACATACTTTTTCCAATCTGCTTATGCAATAAATTTATAAAAGACACCTGAATTTATAACTTTTTTTACACACACAGAAAGAAAAAAACTTGCTCTGAATTTAAGTTATTTAAGTAACGAAAAGTAAAAACTAATGAGGCCTTAATAAAAAATTAGTTTCCCTGTAAAAATTGAAATAGAAAAATAATAAATTGTCCCACTGTCATTGTATGTACTTTGATGGCTACAAATTATTAACCAACACACATGTGTGTGGTGTGTAGTGTGTGACGTCAGAGTTCCTAGATGCGCAGAAATGTTTTTTTATGTCTGCGTGATGGCGTAATCTTTAGTTTTATTATTCTTAAATCAACACGTTTAATAAATCTCAAACTCACTCATCTCTTTTTTCGCGAATTTATTTCAAGTTTGCTTTTTCCTATTGCTGTTCTAGATGGCAGAGTGTCACAAAGATGACTTAAGACTGAATGTATGCTTTCAATCAAGCCGGCATTTCTTTAAGTAAGATTTTAGCAATAATGGATAAAATTAATAATTTACCGCTTGAGGAAGTGATTTGAGTTTATTTTGCAGCTGCTGAATATTTGTGTTTTCTGTGGCTGAAGGTGTTAAGACGTTGTGTTGATTTACTCATCAAATGTTGATTTAAAAGGCCTGGGCCCAGTCGAAGACAGATTGTTTGTAAAAAACAATTTTATATATCATCTGACAAAAATGAAAATGGAAGAAGACTGTCGTTAGAGAACACTGAGATGGCTGGACATGTTAGATGTGAGGCTGGCATTAGATCGTGAGCCTCACGTGCTGAAGACTGAGTTCATCTAGAGAGTCAGCGAGGCAAATAAAAGCGCATAGCATCAGTCACTATCCGAAAATAACTGAAGCCTGGAGCAAACGCAGGTAGGTCGACATCTAATAGGTGTGTTCCAGGTAACTTTGGGCAAGTTTGTACTAATGAGAGTAAAGTTAACATTTTTTCTCTCAAATTCTAAAAGTTACCCAAAACATCTGGAACGCGAAAAACCACAATTTCAAGCCAAAATATTTCAGTAGTGCTAATTTATTATATTTAATTTTAAGCTTGCGATTTTAGTCGCTCAAATGTTGTAAGGCAATGATTGCATTCTTAACGCGAACGAAATGTGTGCATCACTGGAAAAATCAAATTAAGAGCAAACAAACACTTTCCTATATTCAAAATAAAATTAACCACCCAGCTACTTAAATTTTCAAATGCACACTGTTTAATCACAGAGTATAGTTTTATTTTTTTGGCAAAATTTATATAAGCACAAGACAGCTGATAATTTTATTCTTGTACAAACTTACCCAAAGAAAAAGTTGGTGTGACTTTGTACAAGAAATGAAATGACTCTCTCATGAGCAATCTAATTTGCACAATTTTTGTCATCTGGAACACTTTTTGTACATGTTTGTGTAACTTTGGGCAATTATGTGCGACTTTGCTATACATCTGGGACACACTTAATATTAGACTGGGCAGGCAACCACTGAGAAGCGAAGAAAATCGGAAAAGGCCAATAAAGTAGTGATCTGCTTCGGTATATCAAGCAATTAAAAACCACCTTATTTATTTAAAGCTCAACAACATAAAGAAATTGTTGTTTCCATGCCTGATGTTCAGGCTTATCAGTATCAATTATAACACAACAAAGAGAGTAACGTGGCCAATAACAACAACAACAACAGCACGAATATTAAGGAACAACTTGTAAATACCGGCACATGTTGTGTAGAGAGGAACTGCCAGCTTTAAGTAGTTTTTCTGTTAATAATGGTTCTGATGTATTTTTTCCGACCAAGGACATGAGTACAGCAAAGACAATAAAATGGAAGAGGAACAGATAAAAAGAAAGATAGAGAGAGTGATAGAGAGAAAGTTATACCGAAATGGAACTGTTAGGAGAGATTGTTTACAAATGAGCTGTATTTGCGCAGGAAATATACAACCAAAGCTTTCACCCACATTTTCAAAAGCTTTTCCGTGTTTTTTTTATTCTGTTACACTAATTCGAGCAAACAAAACAATGAGCACGATAAGAGTTGCGAGAAGGAAATTTTAAATGAAGGGAAAATTTAAATATAACACAAACAAGCAAATTAAAGAATATAAAAAAAATTGAAATTTATAGAGAAGTTAAGATAAAAAAACAAAATATATAAAATAAAAGTAAAATGGGTTTGAAGAACTTTCGTTTTATCACGCAGCTTTGTCTTCAATTTACGAGTAAATAATGTGTGTTTGTTGGGCATGTGTGCGTTAAAAACACCTGCTGGAATATGGAACTTTGGAAATGTGCGTAAATTTAATCACATGTAGATGTGAAAAAACAAACGAAGGATAAAAATAAAATGCAAAAATGTGATGCTCAAAAAAAACACATTAAGCTAAAACTTCGAAAAGCTTTTTGCACAGCTGGTTAAGCTCTCTTTTGTAAACGAGCTCAAAACATTGTATAAATATATTCATACAGGACCAGAGATGCTCAAGAAAAATTGTTAATAGTTAAATTAAAACACAGAAATAGTACTGTTTTACTGCTGCTGGGGACATAATTTTTTAAAAAGCTCATAAGACTAGTAGTTTTCGTGGGGTTAAAAGTCTCGTTTTCTGAGACTCCGTATACATTTTTTTGGGGGAAATTATGAAAACAAATGTGTTCAACGCTTAGCTCTCCATTTTACAAAATAAATTTTTTAAGTATTAAAAATTGTATGAAAATATTTCAATAGGCCGCCGAAGTACTTTTACACCTCTTGAGTTTGAAATGTACCACGCTTTTTATCCCTCTCAGGGCAGGTTCCGGTACAGCAAAAAAGTTTCTCTTTTAGCTTTCCATACACAAGGATTTAGCTTGAAATAAACACACATACACACACACACACACACATAAACGGCTATAATGACGACTACGACGTCGGCAAGAAGGTGGTTGAAGTAAAAATTTAATCTTTATTGAAATTCAGTCATGGAGTTCCAGTCGTCGGGTCAATTTGGAACGTAATACACTAAACGCGTGCGTTCGCAAAAATATTAAAACCAAGCCAAGAAAAAAGTGAACAAATTTAAAGAAAATTATTTTTAGATTAAAAAAAAGAAAAGTTCAAAACGAAAAGCAATTTGAGCCAGATTAATACAAAAGTGCTATTTACAACAAGCAGATGAAAAAGTATTAAAAAATAAAGTTTACTTTTAAAAAGGCTAAAAATAAAAAAAGTGAGAGCAAGTTAAAAAAAATAAATAATCTTCTACATGAAAAGTTTTCTTGTTTTCTGTTGTTGTTGGGATTTTCTTTTATTTGTGCTTTTCTTAAGTAACATTTTCTGGCTTTGTTCGCTGGATTGTTTTTTTTTCTTCTATTTTATTTTATTATTTTTTGTTTCGAATAGTGGTTGTTGTAGGTGGATAAAACAAGTTCACCCTAAATTCTAGTGACAGTGGTGTGCGTATAAAAGCAACAACAACCTCAATATCATCAGCAGCAGCGACAATAAAGTATAAGGATTATTTATTGTTGTTGCTTTTTGCCGCTCGACTTTCTTTTTTTTTTGTAGAGTTTGCATTTTTTCTTTCCTTCTTTTTTGAAAAAAGAAAAAAAAAACAAAATTGTTTTTGTTGTGTAGACATTTTATGTTTAAGAAAAAGGAGCACATAAATCCATAAGTTTTTAGATCCCTTAGAAAGGATATTGAAAGAAAAATAAATATTGCCAGCAAAAAATACCAACTGTTTAAGATTAAAGTTATAATAATTCTTATGTTCTACAAAAGTTTTTATTAGTTATTGTAGTCAAAGTTAGATTTGAATTTATTCGTAATTAAAAACTGTGCTGCCAAAGCGTTAGACCACAAGTCATGCTTCAATCTAATCTTCAATTGAAGACATTGCTAGAAAGCTTTGGCTTTAAAAGCGCAACTTTAGCTTCAGGTAAATGTTACTTGAAGCGGTTTGAGGGGGCCATCCGAGCCGATGCCAAAATAGTAATGAATATATTAATTACTGTTTAGATTTGTTTGAAGCTTTAAGGGGGGCCTGAGACAATATTTCAAGGTACATCGTTCATACCTAAGGGCCAAACATGACAATATTGTTTTGGGAGGTCGCAACACCATTATTTATGTATATTTTATTTACTAAACACATTTATGTTGGCTGCGTCTAAATTAAAGTCTTATTTGTGAACATAAAAGACGCCGTAAGACACAAAAACCAGGTATTAACGACTGATTCTGATAGAGGGGAACAAGAAAAAAAATACGTGTTCCATCGTTTTTAAAGTCTAAACCAGAGTCGAATTTTAAGGAGAAGTAAAACTCCCCCATTATGCATTTAGCTTTTGACATTCTCTCTTACTTACACCACGCATTGGTAACTTTAGTTTTGTTTGCGCAGCTGTGACTCAGGGGCTTGGGGCGGTGGTTCGTTGTGGCGTGGTAAGGGACAGACGATTTTATACCAGTGCCGCATTTATTTAGCTAATCATCACAGGCCTAGCTGTAGTATCCTGCCTGCTTCTGAACCTCCCCTAACCATGATATTCTAGTACAAATTGACGAATATTCCCTTTTTTGACTCACCACTTTACTAACTTTAATCACTATGGAAAACATTTTTGTGAAACATTTTAACCCTCTAACACTTCGCTGTACGCATCTTTTTTGCCTAGTTCATGAAAAGGGTGCAAAATATCCCCTTAAACGACACCAAAGCTGAAAGTGTAACGCCAGATAAAAGTCAAAACTTCAAATCTCTGTATAAGTAGGAAATTAACACATTTGAAGTTTCGACTTATTTTGGGCGTTTAAGTTGCACTTTGATCTTTGGTGTATTCAAAGATTTTTAGTAAAATTCTATAAAATATATTTTTGTAGAACATTTTAACCCGCTGTATTCCTATTTAAGGGTATTTGTTGTCCTTTTTAAGAAAGGGGCAATAAATAGCCATACTATGAACAGATAAAGGTTTCAAATGTTTCATAAAATTATTCGTCTCCAAATTCTTCTATAATTCTTCAATGAAACCAAAGCTGAATATTCAATTGGAATAAGTCTGCATAATTTCGAAATTAACCCTTAAACACATATTAAGTTTTTACTTATTTGTGGCACTCAAGTTGAGTATTGAGCTTTGTTTTTTTGGTAATTTGACGACACATATTTTTATGGGACATCTTACTACTTTTGTCACTTTTTTAAAAGGACACTAAATACAGCTTAAACATTTTCATTTGTTGTACAGTGTAATTTATTTTCACAAAAAAAATTATTATTTGTTGTGCCGTGTAAGTTGAAATTAAATAATGTTAAATTTTCCCTTGTTCCTTTGGAATATTGTCACATGTCCAATTCTTTCTGACTCAAAATGTTACGAGCTTTAATGATCATTTCGGATTAAAAACAGATAATAATTGTTATTAAAACATATGAGATGCTCGAATGAATTGAAAAACTTTAATATTATACGTGGAATTCTAATAAAAAATTAGTCTTCCTATTAAATAATATATTTCCATTTTAAATATCCTAATAAATAAAACCTCGTTAAATATTCCACATGGAAAACTTCTAATTCTGTAATACGCACGAAAAGTGACGCTATTGCATCACAACCATAAACTATAAATTATTTATCTATTAATAACGTACATTCGTTAGCTATTTATTTTTATAAATAACAACACTTACCGCAAAGTTTCAACTGACCAGGTTCGTTAATATTCTAGATATTATGCACCAGAAGACTGCATCAGTAAAAATAGTTAACAAATTTGCTGCGAGCATTTTTATATAAAGAACTTTTTTTGGATCGTGAAATTGTACATAATTTATTTTTAATACAAAATAATCCCCTTAAAATGCGAGTTAGTGGGACGTTTTAGCACCAATTGTGAATAAGCGAGAAATTAGCCCTTTAAACACACATTTAGTTTGGACTTATTTCTGTTCAAGTGAAGTTTTTGGGGCTTCATTTATTCAGAGAATACGTGTGTGATGTTAAAACATACTGCCAGGCCCACAATGTCGATTGAATTCTTTCTTTCGTATAATTGTACAAAAAAAATTAATACGTGTGACATAGTGGGCCTGTCAGTTAAAACATACATATATCCCCAGACACAAACCACCGAGTTTAACAGAGTTCTGTTAACATGCATAAAATCTTATTTAATGCATTTGAAATGGATTTTTTTGGCAATGACTCAGCGTGGGTGGAAAAAATTGAATGAGATTTAAAAGTAATAACAGAGGAACACCTTTCAAATCCCATTCAAATTTGTCCGCCCACGTTGACTCTTTCCCAAAAAAAAGAGAAAAAGTGTGGTCATCTCTTACAGCATCCCAATTTAAAAAACTTGAATTAAATCGTTCCAACTCATACTGTTAAAGAATCCTTAAATGAACAACATCAGAGGAACATATTGCCTTCAAATTCCATTCAATTTTGCACGCTTTCGTTGAGTCCTTCTCAAAAAAAATTCATTTATAATGCATTAAATAAAATAAGATTTTATAAGAGGATTCTGTTAAACTCGGTGGTTTGTGTCTGGGGTGATATATTTTAAATTTTAACTTCACACACATTAAGAGACTTAGTGCATGGTTTTAGAAATGCAAACAGAATTGTGACTGAGCATTAATATTAAAAACAAAAATTAAATACGAAAATTTGTTTGTGTTTTCAATATAAAATCTCACTCACAATTTTTTTTTCATTTTCCAAAAACAGGCAGATATAGTAGAATTTGCCAGCAAATGTTTTTGAAGGACATTGTAACCCCCTATGCTCCTGTTTGAGGACGCTGGTGCCCTTTTTCATGAAAGAGGACGACAACTGGATATTTCACTTCCACAAAAATTATACTCAGACGTAAAGTTTTAAAACATACATGTATATTTTTTTTGTACCCCTCTGCCAGAATTCGACGTTAGAACGTTGTTATTTTGTATAAAGTTTGTTTTTATTGTATTAAAGATGGAGTTTTAAAAAAGCTTGATTTTTTTTACAAACTCTATTAGAGATGTTACTTAAGAGGAAACCAGAATATTTAAATACTTAAAATATAATTTCGAAAATTGATAATTTTTAATTTAAAAAATAATTGAAGTTTTCATATTCAACTTCAATATTTTATTTACTTCCAGCTCATTAAATATCATAAAAAACTATGTTAAAAAAGGAAAAAGAAAATGATTAAAAATGTGTGCTTTAACAAGAAAACCACAGCTTAGCACACAACATACAGCCGGAGTTAATGAATGTATGAAATGCAATTAACAAAATTACAAGCAAATTAAAATTATGAAAAGTAAAATGCACTAAATTACGCAAAACGGATGTTAAAATATACAAAATTAAAACAAAACGTTAAAATAACTCAACATAATGGAATTTGCAACAGCACAATGCATTTCACATGCAAAAGAGTGCAAATAATGAACGGAAACGGAAGTGTAAGGTGTGGCGGTCAACAAGCATAATTAGAACGAAAAAATAAAAAAAAATCAAATGAAATGAAAAATTTGAAAAAATACCAACAAAAAACCATTAAAGAACGCAAGAAAAATGAAATAAATGTGTTTTAAAAATGAAAAAGTATGAACAAAATACTACAGATGTATAAAAAGAAAACCAGAATCTTAATTGTTGAACAAAATTTTAGAATTATTTGTAAATCTCAAAAATAACGCAAAAAAAATAATTGTGCTAAAGAAAAAAATTACAAGAAATTTTGTTCCAAACACCTTTCAATATCAAGAAAAATTCGAAATTAATAAAAAAATGTCAGAAAAGATGTACGTAGTTTTGTGTGTGTGCGTTAGCTGTCGAATAATGTGAAAGCTTAACTTTTCCTTCAGTGTTTAAGTGTTCAAACAACCAAAACATTTCCGTTTCATAATATAATTAAACCAGCAATTATAATAACAACTACTATTGTAATATTAGTTTAACAATGAAATGCATGTGCAATTTTTCTCATACCTCTAAAATGAAACCGGAAGTTGTATCTCTTGTACTAAAAGCGGAAATGAAAAATTATTATGAATCATTAGTTTTATAAAATTAAGTAAACAACTACGAAGCCACAAATTTGTGAAGAAAAAAAGTCTTAGAAAAAAAATAATTAAACGTCAGCGTAATTATAACAGAGAAAAAGTTTTCAATATCAGTTATTCTTGAGCAAAAATAAATTAAATAAAAATAAAGAAAGAAAATATATTAATCAAAAAGTTTCCTGAAAATCCTACTAATTAAAATCCCATTTTATCATAAAGATCCTTACAACACCATAGGAAAATTCTTAGCAAGTGCAAAGTGTAAATGTAAAAAAAAGTTTAAGATTGTGTTGTTTGTAGTGCAAATACAAAGTTGCGTTCCTGTTACAACTTCCTTTGAATATCATTAAGCGGAAACGGAAGTTTTCAGCACTAAAGCTATTACACAATAGTCAAAATATATAATTGTCATAACTCCTGTTTACCCTTCTCCAAATCTGCTGTTAGTTTGTGGTTTGTGCCACCAGACAAACACCTAAAACTTCAACATCTCATTTAACATTCAACACATCATCTTTCGTAAAAGTTTTCAGCATACGTTTCAACGTTTTACAGAAAGTAAGTGCAATAAAAAACAACTACTTAAATAGTTTTATACATAATTCGGTTCATGTGATTGAAAAAGTGTACGGAAAAAAATCGTAGTCGAGAATTTTAAGTCGGCACATTTCTGGCAGTCGGCTTAAAGAGTTCAGCGGCAGTTTTTAAAGGACAATTATTTAAAGTCTTCGTTCCAAGATCTTTTCGAACCACTCAAATCTATTATACATGAGGCGATGAGTGCAAGAGCGACCGCTAAAATTGGCAAAATACGAGAACATATCAAAATATCGGTAAAATTCATTGAAAACGGTAAATCTTCATCTTTACATAATTTGTCCTTTAGGCCACTCTTGCTCTCATCGCATCATATACAAACACACGTATATATATTTATTTATCAATATCCTTATTGAGTTGGTTAGCTGTTGAGTTTCAGAATACTTTCTTCGTTCACTGTGTCGTTTCGAGTTGGCTGCACGACATCCAAGAAGGCAACCGCTTCCTCTGGCACTTGAAATGATCTGAAGTTTTCTGCGCACCTCCTTACTGGTTCCTCTACTTGTTTCCCTCCTTGTAGTCTGTGCACTTGACATATTCTCGTTACGGCCATTTCTTTTGTTTTGAATTTCTTTTGTTTCAATAACAATGTACCTTCCTTGATTTTTGCGGTTTCTACAGTAACTCCCAGGGCTTAGGCGGGTATCGAACCTGTGTTTCACAGACTAAGAGCTTAGCATACTTTTATCAATGCAGCACTTTCAAATAAAAAAGCGGAAGTTATATTTCCAAAATATTTAAATAAAAAAACATTAAACAAACATTGGTGCCTACTTTCAGGAGCAACTAATAAATATTTTGTTTGTGTGTTAAAAATATATAAAATGATGCCGTCAGATACCTGAATTTTTTGTGACAGAGCTTTGTAAGAAAACGTATAAAAGTCGCAGTGGAAAAACCCAAACGCTTTGTATGCGAAAATATGATATCTTTAATGTCATGCAAATTCTGTGACGGAGTAAAATGTTAGCTCAATTTCTCGTTATGTTTTTACTCTTTAAAATCTTAGAATCCTAATTTTCTTCATGATATTTTCAAGTGTAACAAAAGCATGTTCTTCAGTGCACCAACGAAAATATTAAAAAGGCCTCTTTTACGTGTTATAAATATGTATATCAACGCCAGTCTTCTTTTATACTATTTATTTTACAAAAGTAAAATAATCTAATATATAATTTCACCTGTCATTCTTGTGGCTGCCTTGCTGTTGCTGGTATTATCTGTCCAACAGCAACAAGGTGTTAATGGCTGTTTTCCCTCCTAAATGTCAAAGTTTATGTAAATAATTATACATGAAAATAAAAGAAAGAGAGGGAAAGAAAAAAATATATAAAAATTGATAAAGATATTACACCAAAAAAAGAAAGTTTTTAAGACATAAGGTAAATTTTTGGGCGTGCAAGTAGGCAATAATGATATGGAAGTTGATCTAAAAATGTATGTGTCAGTTGTATTGAGACAAATTACAGGACAAATGTTTCTATTGAAAAAAAATGAATGATTCAATTTAGCAGTGCTTAAAGACTTTAAATGAATATACATAAAAATTTCAAAGCCAAAACCATATAAAAACTAGATTTTAAATGAAAAAACTACTACTGGACCTGTGATGCCAAGAGAAGGGAATTTTTCCCATTTTGTAGGGAACTCAATAGAGAATTTCTACGGAAGGGAAAAAGGACAGATTTTTAATTTTAAGGAAAATGTAGGGAATTTTTAATGCTTTGGTTTTTTCTCTTTATATTACGGTGTAACTGTATAAAGCACTACACAACATAAAAAAATTTAAAATTTTGTTACGCGAGATAATTTATACAGACAGAAAAGATCTTTTCGTAAATAATATATGGAGACAACGAAATGCAAAGATATGCCCAATTTTCTGGGGAATAGAATTCGGTATGAAAAACAAAAACAAATTTGAAAATTGTGGGACTTTTTTTCGTTTAATATAAAAATTAAGATTTTTTAAATTAAATAAGTATTAAGCTATTATTTAAATGCGCTCTTCGAGCAAATTTTATTAAGAAGTCAGAGTTCAGATTTGATTACTTTGTAAGATCTCCATCCACATCCCTATTTTAATAATTTAAGAAATCTATATTAGCAATGAATGCGAAGTATTATTAAAAAAAATAATAAAAAGCGCCTAACAGATAAAATCTAACGGCCTCATTCATAAACGATTAATAGAATTAATGTGAACATTAAAACCGATTTTCCCATATAAAAATCATACAACAAAACTACTATAATTTTAATAATCGTTTATGAATAACGCCATAAAACTCTGGTTCTCTAGAGCAGCTCTTAAGATATTTCAAGGACTTCTCTTAAAAATTAAATAACTTTAACATAAATGTAATTTAGTAGAATCGTTTGAGATCTATGATCGTACGAAATGCAGATATTGGAAGTAGTTGCAATTTCAAATTTATGTTATCTTTATTATTATTTAGTTTTGTAAGTCTACGTAGTTCATACGATTCAAGTCTTATTGAGAAGATTCTTACTTTTTGTTCTTTGCACTTTCATTGGTGTTCACAGAATTCGGGTTTCGTTGACGAAATTTAATTGCAACTAACTTCAGGCTAAAAATTACGAATGAGAAAGCAGTAAGTAATGACATGTACATGAAACTGAGTACTCAATCCTTTCCCCTCGTCACTCTCGCCTATAAAGTAGCAATCATGTCAATAAGACATGAATCGTCTGAACGTAAACTAACTGACAATATAAATGTATAAAATTTGAAAAATTAAAATAAAATGTTCGTTTTTTTTCTAAAATCAATGAATTTTTAGGAAGGGGAAAAATGTAGGGAGCACTTTTTTTCTTGTGTAGGGAAAAAGGGGGAATTTTTTCGAGTCATGCAGGGCATCACTGTACTAAAGTATAAATATATTTTTTAAGAACAAACACAAACCGCGAAGCCATTTTAGCTTGTCTGCAGAAACACCCAGGGTCAAGGCAGGAATCGAACCTGCGACCCCCAGAATAATAGTCTAGTACGCTATCTACTAGTCTACGGGGGCTCCCATACTAGACTCACTACATGAAATAAGTACGACTTGTTTTATATTTCCTATTATATTCACGTTTGCTTATTCGGTCAATCGGTGACTTGAACAAAACTGGCCAATAATAGCAAATTTCAAAGTAATCGAAAGGTTAATCGTTTAGTAATTAATCGCTTAGCCGATTAACTGATTGAATACCCTAGTTATTAGTCTTTTGGAGTCATTAAGGATTCTAATGAAAGACTTGACGTGCATGCACATAACGAGTACTTATAAGTAAAGTTTTTTCTTTTGGTTCAATTTATTCAACGCCCTTAAAAAATAATTTATTAAATTTTTTTTATTTCGTGTTTGAGCAATTAAAATCTGCTAAGAACTCTCTGGCGGAACAGTTTTCTGCAGATTAACATTTAGCGGAAATACAGCAAAATAAAAATGGAATCTTTTGTTTTGGGTATTAAGAAGATTTTAAACGTTTTATTTTTTTTCCAAAAACACATGACAATCAAACGGAAGTTAACTCTTCAGCTATGTACAGCTCCTAAACTACTGCATTAAAGAGCTGAAGAAAAACATGCTCAAAATGTTAAAAGTGTAAAAAGATAAATAAAAAGGAAATGAAAGAAAAAATTCATAAAGTTTTATAAACAAACATGAACAGCACTGACACACATTCAGTCGAATATAAAAATACTTGCACACTCATAAAAATTGTTCAACCACTACCCTGAGTATCCACAACTGGCAGCAGCTTTGAAAAAAAGAGGAAAAAAACATCTTATCTCTTGACGACAGGGCACTAAGGGATGCCAAAAAATAAAAGAAAGTATAAAAATTAAAAACAAAATGTATACGAAAAATATGTAAAAATAAAAATATGCTGAAAAGCAACAACAATCGTACACACAAGCACACATTCTGTATATGAACTCACACACACACACACGCACACACGCACACACGCACACTCTCGCACTCACACATATAAACTTATTTAAATATAAAAATGATGTTTGTGCTTTTTTTACTGCAGGCTTATGATATTTTTATACACCGATAATGAGCACTACACCAATGCAAAACACTTATTCATACATAAACACAACACAACCATCTATACTTACACACACATGTACATGTACAATTTTATATGTATGAATGTATTATGCATTTACATATTAATATTTTGTTTAATAGAATATTTATGTGAGTATTCTCTATTATGCGTTTTTTATACTTATTTTAGCCAAATTTGCACAGACTACTGAGTACAATAATACTGGAACAGTTCCCAGCGAAGCCTTTGGTGGCAAACTAATGACTTAGAATGCTAACAAACATATTCATAACTTAACTGATTACTTTAACATGGCGATGTCATTGAAGGCAAGTCGTTACCGCTCTCATTACAAATAACGACTTCAAAATGTCAATACTTAGAAGTCACACACAGAAAAAAATCATTGTAAAATCAACTAAAACAAGGTTGATTCAACTAGTTTTGTTAACAATGTTTCATGTTAATTGAACATGATATTAAGGTAAAATAAAAGTTATAGTTATCCTTTTTAAAACAACTAGAAATCATGCTGAATTGACATTATACGCCAATTGAATCAAAGAGAATGTCATGTTACAATAACGTTAAGATCCTTATTGAAAAAAATATTAAGAAAATTTATAACAACATGAATTTTATGTTGAATCAAAATAAATTTAATGTCGAATCAACTATTAAGTCATTTAGAATTAATGTTACAGCCATATTGAAATAACACGAAAAGATGTTAAAATTACAGAAAATTCCGTGTTAATTTAACATGGTCCCTGTATTGAAATAACATTCACGCAATGTTGTTTAACAGTGGGACAGGTAGTATTCATTTATAAACACATACATAAGTATAGCAAATACACTAACTTTACAAATATTTCTTTCTTAAATATATTTTACGACTATTAATTGGAAAAACATGTAAAAGTGGGATTGGGAGCCTTGTTTTGTATTTTGAACAGCTGGAATGTTTGCTATAATCGTCACTAACAAGATTAATATTTTCTCCTCCGGTTGTTAAATTTTCCACAAACTTTTTTAAATTCATGTTATCATTGTTAGCTGCAGACATAATAAAGAATTTAATTGACTTAAAATTTATAACACTGCACTTCTGATACGTAGTAAAGCTGCGATAGAATGACACATGTTTCACGTCGTTTCAACATGTTTTATGTTTTTTTTTAAAGATTGATTTAACTTTTTTAACATGTTGATTTGACAGAAGCCAAAATTTTTTAATATTTAAAATTGACAAAAGTTTTTTTTTAAGTATTACAATGTCATTTTTAATGTTTATAACAAAGTTGATTTTACAATAGTTAATCTTGTATTATTACCACAAAAATGGAATTTAATAAATTAAACATTTATTGATGTTATTTTAATTCTGTAAAAGGAAAAATTTAAAACGTACAATATTATTTCAATGTGATTAATTTTAAATCAAAATATTTTAAACATTGATTTGACTTAAAACAATGTTAAAAGTAAATTCAATTGGATTTTTTCCACATATTAACAATGACTTGATATCAAAATTTTTTCATGTTGATTTTACATTGGATTTTTTTTTCTGTGTGCATTGAATACATAAAACATAACAAAAAAATTAAATGTTTTCTTTCATATGATTATTTTGCGAAACTGAATTGGTTGTTAATCCAAAGTCATTATTATTAGGCTAAAGTTTGTAGCTTTGTTAGTGCTTGTAATCAAAAGTGATTATTATTTGGCTAAAGCTCGCAACGTTTTCTTAGTCAGCTGGAATTTTATATGAGTCAATATTTCAAAGAAAGAAGTGAAAAATCAACATCAATTAATTGCAATTTACACGGGAGAACAGAGACAACGTTGTTTTTCGGGAGCCGTTTATATGGCTCGATTGAATGTGATTTCAAATCTTTATTTATTTATATAAATTATGACCCGAAGAAGAATATGAGACTTATTTGTATTGCGGTGGGTATTATTACAACAACTTCACCACGATTAATATTTAAATTAACCCATTGAAACACTTTGGTTTCATCTCATGTACCATTTAGCTTTCAACTTTTCGTTTTTTTACTTAAAACAAACTTTTTTTGGTTTGATTAATCCTTCAGCATGTTGGTTTTTTGTTTTGTTTTTGACATGTAGTTGTGTTTTTGATTTATTTGATCAATTTAAACAATTTAGTTGTGTGACAAAGTACAGCAAACATTACAAGACTCAAGCCAGGAGCTATTTGTTTATTTAATGTGATTATTTTTTTAGACTAAATTTATTGTTAATTTAAAGTGGTTGTTATTAGGCTAAAGTTCTTAAAGTTTTTAGTCAAAAAGAATTGAATCATATCGAAATGTCTTCTGTTAATATTAAACACGTACATTTCATGGAATTGTTGTGCTTGATGTCAAGTGTTTGACTCACTGATTTATTGCGCAATTATTTTATTACGCGCTTGAACCTTGTTTTCGCGAGTATTCACGAAAAACCAGACAATAAAAGAATACACATTCTCTTGTTTGGGGTCGAACATCCAACCTTCGGTATGATAAGCGCCACCTGTAATTTTATAATTTTCCAATTGTATAACGAACTGGAGGTCAATTTAGCATAAAAAATATCCAAATTTATTAACAATATTTGGCTACTACTTTGTACAGCCTCCTCAGGATATTAAAAAAAATCGGTTAACAATTAAAAGAACAATTAATTAAAAAATATTATAAATGAATAATTTCCTTTTACGTTTGTTTGTATTAAAATTAAATGTAAAAAGAAAACAAAAAAGGAAATTTTTATTTACATTATTTTTTAATTAATTGTTCTTTTAATTGTTAGCAAATTTGTTTAATACCCTGACAAAGCTACACAAAGCAGTAGCCAAATATTGATTATTAAAGATAGCCGCAAGCTTATTATTCAATTGAAAAATTATATAAACTAGTGTATCCAGCGGTCTACTCACTCGACCGCATTCTAGAAATTAATATTAAACATTTACATACATAAATAAATTCATACGATAAAATACAAAAACTAAATAAACAACTTTAAACTCTGTCTCATTTCTATGCTAAAGCAAATTGGCCAAACACAGACGCACACTTTGCTTCTTTTTCAAGTTAACACATACATGTGTAGTAAGTGTGCATGTGTTAGTAGCAACTTTAAAAGCTTATAGCTCCTTAAATATCGAACCGATTATAATAAAATTAAGATTGTACACATCTATGTAAAAACCCATTTAAAAATATATAAATCTCTCCAAAATCGGTTCAGTATTACGGCCATAAAAGGCATTTAAGAAAATGTGTTTGCCTATTAATAATATAAATATATC
Source organism: Gymnocheta viridis (assembly GCA_956483585.1). NCBI lineage: Eukaryota > Metazoa > Arthropoda > Insecta > Diptera > Tachinidae > Gymnocheta > Gymnocheta viridis. The sequence goes on from OY101444.1 coordinate 3,233,766, forward strand.
AAGAAAAGGTCGGAAAATTAGTTAATAATAACTAGTAAGTAGTTATATAACTACTGTAAAGTAATGCAGTGGGGATATGTAGTTCATGTGGAAAATTATGTTGCTCTCAATAAAAGCCATTTTGTTTTACATCCTTTTTATGAGTTTTTAAAAAATAGAAATTTCAAAAATTTTACTTGAGTTTTTCGTCACAACCTGCTTAATATCTCCCACCCTTTTGAACCTATTAAAGTTCGTAAATTTTTTATTCAAATCGGGGAAATAGTTTCGTAGTTTTGTTAATATAATTATTTTGTGGTGCAGCATCTTTAATTTTCCAATATAACGAATACACATTTATTGCTCGTGAGCTGCTCACCATGCCATCTCTAATATAAAAGTTGAAGAACATGTCTTTAGTTTAATAACACAATAAGAGAATGAGATAAAGGAATTTATGCCATGGGATTAGAGGCTGAGCGAGTGAGCGAGTGAGTGAGTTTGCCGTAGACCTCAGTGGCCAAAGCAGGAAATAATCCATATGGACTCATGCCCATATTCTTAGTGTTAATATTTGAAACTCCTGTTATATTTAATGTGACAATAATGGAAAAATAAACAGCCACAAAAAATGTATTAAGCTTGTAGTTTTATATAAATGAGTTGTCCTGCTGCTGCTTGTTTGTTGTCCATAAACTGCCAGAGACAACACAGAAAATAGTTTTTTTTAACATTATTTTCAATATATTTTATTTTTTTTTTAATTTTATAAACCAACACGTTTCTGTTGTGTTGATGTTTATATTTATATGTAATTTAATTTTTTATATTTACAATTACATTCACGTTCTTTCAGGACATTCGAGTACAACAAGCAGCAGCAACATTACATATTGTGTTTTATGTATGAAATAATGTTTGTAAAGTTTCGTGTCTTCGTGTATGTGTGTGTGTGTGTGTTTGTGTAGAAATGTGTTTGATAGTGTTCATGTAAGTATGTTGCATGCCTGTGATAGATAAGATTTAATATTTGTATTTTATATGCCGTAATTGATGATTACCAAGGGTATGCAACATGACCTCAGCACAAGCACACGAAGGCCGTCTAATAAGTTGTTTTGCTTTCTCGGTCTTTGTGCCACCACCTTTGTATCATATTTTTGGCTACTTTTCAGTTTACTCTCGTTTGTGAGCCAACTATTATCGTGTGTGTACTATTTGTGTTGTGTTTAAGTAATAATACAGATTGAATGCATGAGTTCTTTGACCTATCGAGAATTGTTATCTCTGTTTGCTGCTGAGAGTGCTAAAGGGTCATAGTTATAGCACAATGCGAGTATTATTCATGGCAGACAACAAACAAATCCTACAAATTATTGACATAAAAAACGGCAATGAAAATGAAAACATAAAATAAAAACATAAAAAAGATTTCTGTTTTTTTAGGGGTCGTAAGGTCATCTCGTTACAACAAATAATTAACAACTGCAAATTGAACGAAAAAAAAACGTGAAATAAAAATCATGAAGAGATATGCCAGCACATTAATTTGCACCACACGATAAATAAAAAATTTCATAAAAGAAGATTTGATTTTCTTGTGCTCGTTAAGAGGAATCGAAGAGTTTCTTAGCAATAAAGATCATAAAAATTTTTTTAAATGCAGCTTTGGCTCATCTTTTAAGTTGTCTGTTAAGTCAAGGAATAATTTTGGAAGAAGATTTTTTTTAATAAAATGAACAATAAAAATTTTCTTAGGAAATACATATAATTTTATTAAATAATTTAATAAAAAGGTCGAAGAAATCAAAATAAATTTTAGAAATACATATAAGTTCTAGTTGAAGGTAAAGAGTTAAATAAGAGTTGTTTTACATCAGTCATTCTAATCTGTTTTCGGCTCAAGCTCAGCTACTTACAACTTAAGCTGCTATCGGCAAAGCACATCAAAACAGTGCGACAAATTAGAACTAAACGACTCTCGATGGGACTCAGTTCCTCATGTTTCGCTAAGAATAAATAAATGAAAGACATCATGCTTCTGTATAAAATGCCATCTGTTTCCCTACGTTAGTGAAAATTACGTTAGTGACGCAATACAATTGGAGCCCGTGTCCACTAATAAGATCAAAAGAGAGCTGAGGAATTTAAGCTAAGCGTTCCCGACATACCACATTGGTTATTGTTTTGTGCAAAAAAACTTGAGAAATTATTATATTTGCTTTTGAAATTCTTTATCTCTCTCTGCTTAAAAAATCTGCAGGAGTTCACATTTTTCAATTTCTTTAAAGCTACTTCGTGGAAATTCATTCACTCAGAGTGAAAGGATGGTCAGAGTGTACAAAAAAGAAATAAAAAAGAAAAAAGATTGCACTCTGTTAATATTGTGCTCAGCAGTGAGGCGGTTCATTTGTAAATTCATTGTCGATGGTGGTTGTGGTGGCAATTGTAATTAGTGTTTACCCAGCAAACAAAGCAGTGAGCAGCTCTTCCGAGGATTCACAAAATAATTTGAACTCTCATTCGTTGCACGGACGATAGTGAGAGATCATTACAAATTTACACTATTTAATTTTTTGACGGTTTAACGAGTTCATATAAGCAACAGCGAAGTTTGACGATGGTACCATTGCATGACTTTAGAAAACAAACAGAATTCATTTAAACGCATTTTTGATGGTTTGAGAGAAAGAAAGTTTTATGTAAAAAATAATGCTCACAAGTGGAAGATTGCGAACGCAAGTTATAACTTTTGGCAGCGCGTTTCAAAACAGGAGATCCAAAAGCTTACGAAACACTTTAGAAAACTCTTCCTCGACATTGGGGCTTGAATAATTCTCTGCTATTTTTATATAACGTGTTATGATATTCGAATTTTTTTTATTATTTTGTCCCACTGTGCAATACAATATTATTCATTATTATTTAAATATACTCTTCATCATTATTCAGCTTTGTCACATAAAGTTTCTTTTAATATTTCTGTTTCTAAGTAA